>WSZQ02031062.1:5959-60060 GCA_019419845.2 Weissflogia rhopalogaster | reverse complement strand
GGGAAAATATTTGTTATTTTAGATTATCTCTAGTTTATTTGTTAGCCTAAACAGTGATGGCAAACCTATTATTTCGTAATTTGATGCGGAAAGGATAAATCTAGTCACTCGTCAGGACGTTCGTCCAATATGCCTGGACGAACGTCCTGACGAGTGGTAGATTTGACCTAGTAGCTCAAACAACTTCGCCATCACTGACCTATAAAGTCCATGTAACAAGCAATTGGAACAAAATTTTCTTAAATTTTATTTTTTTTACTAAGTACCGACAGTTTAGAACAGAGGTTCCCAAACTGCGAGGTGAGGGAGGCCTAGATAACTGACTTGAATAATATTCTTTAATTCCTAATTATTCCTAAGTAATTAAAGAATAGTAGAAACCGTTGGTTTAGAGTGTCGAATACGTAAAATCACGATATTTTCGTGTTATCCATGAGTTTTTTTTTGTTTCTTAGATTCAAATTTGCCTTCAACCGTTGATTAAGCCAACCTAATATTTCATATTAGACCACAGATCATATCATATGTATTAGACTACTTTGACCTTTAGACTACATGATCTTCGGTTATTTTTGACTTCATATGATGACATTAAACTATTTTATATTGAGTTGGGTTAGGGGAAATGCAGAGAAATGTTTACTTTTAGACATTTAGACGTCAGTGATTGATTTCATCACACTTTATTTATGTCTGGACCATTTTCTGATAACTACTATCTGTTATCTGCTATCAGGCTATCGTAACCGTAGGTTAGGAATATGATAAATACCAAACGTATAAACGGTCGAACTAATATTGGAACACTTATAATTTGGGTTATATTTGAAAAGCTTTCGTTAATTCACAAACATGATATCTTGGAGTGATCTATTTTCATTATTTTTTATTTATAGAGATGATTAGATATTATGATAATTATAGAAAACAGATTGTCACATTTTGCCGTGTTTGACTTTCATCATATTTTCTGACTGGACATATTTCTGATGTATCTATTGTCAGTTATGAGTTATCAATTTATCGTATGGACGGTTTAGAAAATCAAACAAAATATATTAACGAATACTGTTCAATTGTTCAATATTTGAATGGTTGAGAATTTTGATTAATATGAAATAAAGATGATGCATACAACGAATACAATACTTGATAAGTATATGTTATTTATATTTGATTGACGTTGTTTGTTCCTAATAAATCCAAAATTTATAATAAAATGATGAATGTGAAATTCAAAACTTTGTTCTAAAACATTTTCTAATCTATATATTATAAAATACCCAATCTATTTCGATACGCAGTGGCTAATTCTAATTCTGAATCTGAATCAAAGAAGGTATAAATAAATAAAAATGAAATATTTAAAAGAAATCAAGTCACTATTCTGACAGTTATTAGACTCATCTTTCATGAGTTATAAAATCGATTCTAAGTAATCAAATGAAAACTGTCCCAGGAATTTGAAGAAATGTTCATGCTGAATCGATTGGTACATGATTTATAATCATGAAAAAAATGAAAAACCAAAAACTAGTCATTGGAAATTTTTTTTGGGCATTCTGAGTTATATAAATTAGAAAATATTTAAGATCAAAGTTTGACTTTCACATAAGTTCTAAAGTGTTCAGTAAATTCAGTAGATAAGTTTTCAAGTTGAATACAGGCTTATAAAATATATTCTCTATCTCTTTACAAGCTAATAGGTGAAAAACATTCAATTGGGCATCGTCTATGTGACTAATATTTCAATAAATTGAATTTGTATTATATTAGGCTAGGTTTTGTTAGACATTTCATACAATTTCAAAAAAAATGCCTCAAACGATAGTAGTCAAATTTTAAAACAGAATTATTTTAAAATCTTTCATTTTGTCTCTAATATATTCTCTCTAAAATAGCTTTACTTATATTTTTCACTGCATTTTCAATTTGGCGTCTCCTTGGCGTGCGCACGTCTTGCAGTTCAATTGCCCATGCTGGCGCAGCTTATCATTACGCATGATATGATCCAATTATGCGGTGCATATCGAACTGATGATGCTCATCATCCGCATCACGAACGACGCCATCTTGTCCGCCATATTGAGGCGGCCTTCATAAACACTGTAATTGTACTCAAGGGGCAAGCATCGTCTATTTCTGCTCCACATTGCAGAACAACCTGCGGTTTCGTATCAACATGTTTTTCTCTTATCACACACACACGCACACACATACACCCGTCACAATGTGGCCCCAGGAAAATTTACGCTGACGAGACTTCCTTGAACATGATATTTGTTCTTTTAATCGTTTTCATATTTTATGTGTCAATGTTCTTATCAAAGTTTAATCACATCTTATGTCAAGTTTGTTGGGATATTTGATATTTACGTTAAATGTATGAAAAACATTCACTGCTATATATTAAGTTTCTTTTGACCAATGATGGATGAGTGTAGATATGAATTAAAATATATAAATAACGACAATGTGCGTGCATAATTAGACATTTGCTGATACTGCTTGTGAATGTGTAATGGATGGCCTTCCACTTGACCTTCCCCGTATTATTATCATTCTTTGTTTGCTTCGACGAATGAGGAGTAATTGCGTTTATTCTGGGTTCTTGAATTGAATCGTAATAAATCATAATCATGCGTAACGACTTATAATGTTTTTTATTGGCACTCTTGGACTTTTTCCGTCTTTTATATTATGACAATGAATGATATTAAATATAATTATTTCTTAAGAAACAAATATTTTGAATGTAACGAACGATATTTGTTTAGAGTTTTATCTACACAATCTTGACCCAGTAGTTTCGCTTTCATGATCTTGACTTCAACGATATGCGAATTTCAAGCCAAGGAGAAATCATAGAACCCTGTCGCAATTTTTATTTTTTACCGCATAGTTGCGGCAAGACTTATAGGGCAAGGTCTATATCAAGGCAAGTACATCACTGGGTAATATTTAGAAATTGTTTATATCGGTTCCATGTAAATTCAGCCAGAAACAGTAATCCCAAAATGCTTTCTTACCACCCAGTCAGATGGCACAGCGATTTTCAGAAAGACTACTGATTACTGGCCGGTACCAGTACCGAATTTCTTAATCTGATTCATTATTTTGAAAGAAGCAAGGATTGTAAAGGGTACCAATTGGGCCTTGGGTTCACTTAATAAGGTAGAAAGGGGTGATAGACCCGCACATTCTACTATGTGACTCTTCTGCGCCTCATCATCACAGGGCCTTACAAAACCCACTAGTGTGCCTTCGTTGGAGTCATACGAAGACGAAAACTGAAGATAATTCTTTTCAAATAAAGTTTAAGAGTGTTAACTCGTTTGGAGGGCAGTAAAAGTCTAGGGTTCTCTTCTAAAAATATCTAACGGAGTGAATGTTTCTTTAATGGTATTATAGTAAAAACCCTTTTAAGTCGTAGGTAATAAATGATTAGTCATGTCCTATTATAAGTGGATTCAGGATTATTCTATAAGCAAGATCAGTTCCGAATCGTCCGCTCCCACTAAACTTACCTATATGATTAGAATTCTTCATCTATTTTGATTTGATTCATGGGATCTACCAAACTTTCAAAGGACTCTTTCTTCATCGAACAAGGAGATGGACTAACATGGGAATTTTGATAAAAGTATGTATTTCCTAATATAACTATTTACAGCAATTACACCGAGCGTACAATTATTCAGTGTATGAAAAATATTTTGAATTTATTTAGAAAAAGTTTTAAAGTTAAGGCGTAGTGGAAATGCTTTCCGGTAATTGTTTGGTCGCCATGTCGTCATAGGCTATCGTGAAGACACTTTTCTTCTGAGCCTTAGTAGGACGTGTCAGGGCTATCCCAGAATCTACGTCAACGTCCCCTCCAGCACCGGAAGTTTTCGTTGACTTCAATTTGTTGGTGTCTGCCTTCTGAACGATTGCTGGCAAAGACGATTCGAACCTGTTCTTAGAATGTTGTATTAGAGGATGTTCTGGTCCTGGTGCCGTAGGCAACTCGAAAGGTTTCTGAGTTTTGTCTTGAGTGGTCTTCTTGGACACCTTTGTCGCTGTGGTCTTCAATTCATCTTTAGCCTTCTTTGTGACTACGGGTTTCGGTAGCTTTGATTTTGTTTCCGATCCTGCATTTGACCTCCCCGTGTTGGGTTTATACCATTCCATGTATCTAGCTGAAGACTTTTTCCTCAGTGGAATTCGTGATCTATGGCTAGAATTAGAAGCTCTTGACAGAGACAATCTCGTTAGATCTTGAGTACTATATGATTTGTCATGTCCCCTTATTGGTGGATTTACTATTACACTATCAGGAAGATCATTTTCGGATCGTCGTCTTCCACTATGTGTACGATCCCCTTCTGGAGATGTATATTCCAAGGAATCCTCCAATTGAGGTTCTTCATCTTCTTCGGTTTCGGTCTGATTCAAGGAGTCTGAAATTTCCTGTAAGACTTCCTTTTTCAGACCTGTGGAAGACGTCCCCCGAGAAGTCTTCACCTGCTCAACTTTAGTCTGCCTTATAATACTATTACTTCGTTTTTGACTTTGAGACTTTTTGGCAGATGTCTGGGATCCGTTACTCCTTGACTTAGGCTCATATTGTTCATGCTCAGATTCTTCCTGTATTGGTGTTCGAATCTTACGCTTCACGTTTTTGTGAGCTCTTTTCTTTCGATTGTAATGATCTTCATCGTCTGACGAGGCATCATTGTCAGATCTAGTCTGTCTTACTGGTGGTCGAAGATAAACGAACTCTGTTTGCGTACTGGCATGATGGTCTGTTTGAGTTCCAGCCGGTAGGCTTTGGGTCTCTAATCGGAGATCCCTTTCTCTTTCTAGTAATATCTGCCTGAGGAGAGCATTTTGCTGCCGTAAACTCTCCTCCAGAAGTTCATGTTCACTCTGGATACGATTTAGGGTGTTCTGCTGTAGCTGTTGCTGCTGTTGTTCAATGTATCGCCTCATAAGACTATCCTTCCCATCCAAAACGTAGGTCTGCTCTGGAAGGAGAGTTACGGGCCTCTCCGTGCGAGCATCTCGGGTAACCAGCCTAAGAATATCAGCTCCACCCTCACGAATATAATATTCTCTTTTCCGTCCTCTATCAGATCCTCGATCCATTTCATGCCGCCTTATAGAATCAATCTCATCTTCATTATGCTCTGGAGTCCAAGCCTCGCGCCTACCAAACCATTCCGCAACTTGAACTGATCTATTTTCCATTGGTGGATGTTGCTGACCTACTAAGGAAGGAGGAGGTACGGGTGGTCCAGCATCAATTTCTTTCACACCTTCATCCTTAACTAGTACTACCTTTTCTATGTCAACTGGTGTGACCCTTCTTCGCCTTTTCTTTGCGGGAACATACAAGGGACACCCCTCCAGTACACAGCATAGAGCTAGTATTAAGCAAGTTAAAAGAATCAACAATAGAATGAGTAGTAATAACCACCACAGATTCCATGCTCCGGTTGAAGCAACTTTTAACTTGGAATTTTCCTCTTCCTGCTTGTGCAATATCTGTTTGATTCTCTCAATGTCTAAGACACTATTTGCTGACTCATAGGTCACCGTAGTTTCAGCAATAGACTTCTCTCCACCTCTTTGATCCGACACGTCTAGAACGTGAGGTTCATCTCCCGTATATGGCCGTATCCTATTCACAGTAACCTTACCACCTATCAATTTACTCAAAGACTCCTCCAATTCCCTTCGATTTGGATTAGTTCCAGAGACTACAAACATCATCATGTAAGTCTTGGCATTCTCAGGCGGATACAACCTAATATCACATTCTGACCATAATCTGGGGACCCCATTATCATAAGCTCTTGCTCTTACTTCGACAATTTCATTATAGTTCCACTGACCAGTTAATTTTAGCTCTCCGGAGTTGGTGTCTATTGTGAGGTTATCAACATTTCGAATAAGTTCGTACCGCACTTCATTATTGGGCGGTGATTGGTCGTTATCGTTTGCTTTGATAAAGGCAGGAACAGTAAATTTGTTCCGCGATCGATTCAGAATGAACTCATACAATGGTTTATCAAAAATGGGTTCTTGGTCGTTTACATCCAGAAGATTGACAGTAATCTGAGCGGTACTAGAGAGACCTTGACCATCTGATTTTCTACCGATATCATTGGCAATCACATTAAAGGTATGTTCTCCCAAGCTTTCAGCATCTAAGGCCTGTGAGTTCTTTACTGTGACTACTCCACTTTGTTCATCTATAGAAAAGAAGTCCGTCCCTTCTAAACTATACCTTATATTAACACTCCGCCGATCTTTATCGGTAGCAAGGACGTTAATCACGGTCGTCCCACTATCCGCGTTTTCCGACACCTGAGCATGATAGTGTTTTTGCATGAAATCCGGCGCGTTATCATTCACATCTTTCAAATCCACTTCTAATATCACCTTGGCGTTAGCGGTTCCTTCTCCTAACTCCTGAGCCACTAGAGTAGCCCCCAACGACCTGTACTTCTCATAGTCTAGAAGACTATTGTCCCTTACCTTAAGAACAAACTTGGATCGTCCCTCAATCACGTTTGGAATCACATCGAACGTCCCATTGTTATTCTCTAATTTCAAAGAGTAAATGGTTCCTGTGGTCCCAAACAACTCCAATTCTAGGTCCAATTGGGTCCCAATTGGGGAATTTTCATCTAAAGTTGTTTGATATGATTGTTTATTAAAATACGGCGATGGAGAGGTTAGTGGTGGGGGAATCAAGGCAAGCTTCACTGTGGTGGATTGCGCAGGGGATTCCTTGGCATTGGATCGAACCTCCTCGGCGACGATTGTCAAAATAATAGGAATGTTGTTGTGGCTTATGGATTGTATATCGATCACTGGTTTGGCAAGACGAAGTTCCCCTTGAAGAAAAATATCAGAATGTTTACACTTTATGCGAGGGTGGACATTGACGTGAGGGTGGGTGCGTCTAGACAGGAAACGACATTGACCGGAAGTCCACTTCCTCTAGAGTCTAGACTTCCTGCTTCAAGGAGGAAGTGAACTTAATGCTTAAGGAAATACCTACAGGGTTTTGCTTTAATGTTCAAGGAAATACATACAAGGTCTTTCGAAATATTGAATTACAAATACCTGTTTCTTCAGAAAGATCGAAGAACTGCACAAAGGGATTACCCTCAGGTACCAAACCATACCGAATATCTCTTGGTATACCCCGATCACCATCCTCAGCCTGGACCTTTAGAATCAGATCCCCTGGTTGTAGGCCCTGTGAGAGTTGTGTGGTCGGAGGGGCAAGTGTAAAAACAGGTGGAGTATCCTGTTCATCTATGACCGCGACTAAAATCGGCCATGCTGCAATATTTCGGGTATCTTCATCCGGTTGAGCCCATGGGTCCTAAAAATACGCTTTATGTTAAACAAAGGAATAAAGAAACTTTCTTTAAACTACCAAAGGCACATCTAAGTCTACAGATATTCGGTTTGCGTGTTTGAGTTTAGGGTTTGTACGGCAATGCCACGTGACCTATGATTGTGAATGACCTTAGGGTGGAAGCTTATACTAAGGTAGTGTATACTCGGTATGGGACCATGAAAGGTGGCGAGTTGCACGCACGCGGACGAAAATTATGGGGTGAGAAAGAATTTTATACGCCCGGTGAGTATATTTGGAGACTGTAACCGTTTCGCTTTTCACGTGTAAATGATTTATTGGCACACACCGACACGTGACTTACACGTAAGACACGTTATTGCATGATTACACTTGCGGTCATTAAATTGGAGAATATATGATTATTCTAGTAATTGGAAATGGTTTTACAGGACGGAAAATTGATATACTCCTATATTTTTATTGAATTATTAAAGTATTTTTTCTTAAGATAGTTTGGGAAACAACTTAAGTTCTTTTATTTGCGTTCTTTTATCGCATAAACTTCGTTTTTGTGATATAGAGCTTATCAGCTTGCGTGAATCTAGTTGTCTTGAAGAGCTTTTGTTTAGATTCTAGTGGTGTACTGTTTATAGTGTACAAATCTTGTTGAGACATTTAAATTGAATTCTCCCATGAAAACGTGACTACTTAGGATTGACGTCCTACATACCATTGCCAAACGTGTTAAACATTTATTGAACGCAGCTTTATCTATTAACCTTTGATGAACGCTCTAGCGGGTAGAAACAAGCATTTTGAAATAAGCGTGCGACAAAATCATCAACCGTGTGTCAACAACCTTTAGAACACTCTCGTAGAAGCTACTATGAAACTTATTAACGCATGACTTTTGTTCTTTAGTCATCATGGCCTCCTTTTATTAAGATTTATGCATTAAGAAGACTTTGGAACAAACATTTTCGAAAACTTACCAAAAAGTAGAGAACGATACCCGTTTATAAACGGTTATTGCATATTAACTCGCTTCGCTCGTGTTTCTAACAGCAACGTACCCGAAATCGCCGTTTCCACCCTTGTATCGTCATATACTATATCATATTTGTTTTATTTTGATTTTACCGAGCATCGACTGCTATGGTCATCAGCTCTATTCAATTCTTTTTTAATGTAATTAGTCATATTAGAGGCTAACACTATTGATAAGAAGAAGAATTCACTTTAATATGCATCCCTACCGGGAATCGAACCCACTATTTCCTATTTAATCATACAAATAACCTAACCCAACATAATCTAAAGAATGTAATCTTTTAACAAATTATCTAACAAAATATACCTAAAACCCTTATTAATTCCGATAGAAATCGAGTGAAATTATTGTTGTCGCACGACACACATTTTGTAATAAATGAATAATGTATGTAAATGTAAAGCAATAATTGTTAACTGGATAGCGGTAGGTCCGAGGCAAATGGCCACAATTTAGTTATGTCGGTCATCGCCTGTGGTGTGGTAGAGCCGCCTCCGCCTTAGGCCAGCAGGTTGGAGGGCGGCGACGGCGGCTGGTCAGTTTGTATTCACGCACGCTAAAACTGACCAGCGACTACTTGCCACATGCGATGGTACAGTGAGCGATGTTACATGTTGTAAAATATTACGTGTGGGACGTTGGGAAGTATACACATACTCATTCGGAAAAAGAGTGAGTCGCGGGTAAAATATGAAAATATGAAAAATGCACAATGTATCTGAGTTGCGGGTGGCCGACAAAATCAGGTCGACACAATTAGATTTGTTTTTTTATTGCGCATTTTCATGTTAGATTTTCTAGAATGACATACTTTTCTAGAAAAGGTGTTTAAGAATATAATAATAGGTGCGGTTAATAAGGAATACAATAATAGAACAGGTGAACCAAACTGATTAACTGACCAAATATTTTACATGCTAAAGTCAGTTACTTACTGAACGAAACATAACCCTAAGTAGTTAAATAAATAACTTAACCATGAACAAACTAACCTAAAAGTAATGTAACTCTCAAATAGTTCCTCAGAAAATTTCTGGAAAAGTCTTTGAAAGCAGCCTGCGATAATTTAGAAAATCTAAAGGTTGATTGTCATAAAAATGCTTTAAATAATTAAATAGAATTACATCAATGCACGACATCAAACAGATAATCTATGTAAACAACATTCAATTGATTTTCCTAGACTAGACTAACATAAAAATGATAATAATATCTCGTTCCGAAAACTAAACATTCCGACATCCCCAACACTGAATGATTAAAACACCCTGAATAAATAAGTTTCGAGTAACTTGTTCTGTGCTACTTCTTAAAACGTTTAATTTCCGTTCTTCGTAGTGGAGATTTCCGGTTAATGTAAGCATTGTTATTTCTAAGCACCACGAAGTGGAAAACTACCGTTTTATGTGTAACAACAATTACATGTATATTGATTAATTTAGAATTTTCAAAATATAATGATTATTCATTATATAAAAAGTCATAATAAAACTTACATTTGCCAGTATCGTTAAATGATGCACAGTGGTATTCTCATAATCCAACTGACCCAGTAGAATAATTGTCCCCTCGGCATCTCGTTGTCCAACAATCCGTTGTCTTAAGCCAAACTGTGGGGAACCCCATAATTCCAGAAGGACTGCCTTTTCTCTGAGGCGATTCCCACGTGCTACAAGACTTCCCAGTTCCATGTTCCTCCTCGCTTTTTCGGAAACCATCAATAATGTTGGTGCCCCCGGGAAAATGTCCCCAATCGGCGTTGTGGCATTCGTAGCCCGAAATGAGCACTCCATTGATGCACTTCGTTTCCTCCTTGCTGTGGTGACTTTCACCCGGAAGTCGTAAAAACGTCCTGGCGTTAACTTCTTTAGAAGGATGACATTGGCTTGACACACCGAGTTGTAAGCGGTGCAGTTCAGACTGTCCACAGCTGCGATGGTAACCTCACCGTCGATCTCGAATTTTAAAGGGTAGTCAAAGTCAGGATCGGACGCACGCAGTCGGTATATTATTGAATTTACTGCGGCGTCGGCAGGGATAAGAATGTTGCGTAAAATTGCAGTTGGATCGAAAGATGGCGCTGCATTCGTGAATGAGTTTAAGGTTAAGGAATAAAGGAAGATTAAGGTTAGAGTCGTAGATATTCTAGCTGGGCGTGCAGACATTTTGAGGTATGGAATACGTTTGGGCGATTATTTGTTGAACATTCTGAAACAAATGAATCTATTGAGGTTTTTATTTGTATTTTCGGGCGTTAACACATTGGAGCCCGCATTGAATATTAGATTTTCACAGAAATCATTGTAAAAATTGATTATTTTGTTTATTTTCGCTCATTGATTAATTCGTGTCTATGGTGGTTATTGCGCAGTAATTTGTTTCATGGTTACTGTTTCACTATTTCATTGTCATGTCAATCAAGAGAAAAAGAGCCTGAGGAATCGATTGAGAATCTTTATCTATTCCTAGAAAGGTCTTAATGAGTTATTGGAAAACGCTCTCTTAGAAATATAATATATAAGCAGCTTTCGATGATATATTAATATTTGAATATGTTTGTAACTGGGATGAAAGTATTTAGTTGATTTTTTTTAATAAACGACTTTATTTGACAATTTGGCCAAACATGCGAAATGTTATAAAATACCAAAAAGGCACTTATTATGGGTAGATATTTAGCACTTTTAAGCCTTGTAGTTAAATATATCATAGATCTATTAAATATATTAAAGAGTGTTTCAATAGGGCTCTTGTCAGTCGTAACTAAGGGTTTGTGCTTAAGTGAAGGGCTTTTATCAAACCAAGAGTATGACAGAAAATCCTCTTTTTTACGAGTCATAAAAATATTTGGAGATCGCTGCAACGATTCAGACACTAACATGCGATTTCTGAATTTTTGACAACTATTCGCTAAAATACATAAAAACGTGCTAAAATGACTAGTTTTCGTGAAAATGCGATCAAGCAAACCCAGTCCTGAGGATGGTTTACTAAACACGATAAATTAAAATCGGGACACAAAATATCCCAAACCACAGCAACAGGAAAAATGGACGGGTACGTAGATGTTGAAGAAATAGTAGATTTCCAACAAAGCAATGCTTTGGAAACCACAAGAAAAATGAAAATCAGAAGGACCTAGGAGATTTTTGAACTTGGGGGTTGTAGAAATCATCGAAATGATCGTTAGATCAGGAAATTTGGAAGATAGGAAGTTTTTGGATATAGAAATAAATCTCGTCTATTTTATAAAAGAAACATATTCGATCAGATGTTCATGTGATTTTTCCTAAAGTTTATCACCTTTATTTTTTAGTTTAACCAAATAACTTCCTATACCTCAACTGAAAATCAAGAATTATCGAAATCCTCTCTGTTCTTGAACAAATAACCTAACCACTCCCATATTTAAAACCTCAAGGACTCATATATATCCCTTTGATAATATATACTTATTAATAAAACAGTATAAAGACTAAACTAACCAGAAAATGTTAATTTTGACCTTCAATTGATTACGCTTCCATTTTCCTTGGAAAAAGTGAGTCAGCTTACGATTAAGTACCGATCTTATCAACATATTTGCTCTACAACGAATTTAAATAATAGTCCTAAAGCCCAAACTCCTTCTTATCTATATTGTATTTACCTATATTTTCCGTTTATGTCCTTAAATACACTCTTACATTACGTATAAAAAATAATTTACTATATATTGAACTTCACATTGAACTATAAATTATTAAACTCTTTCACATATTTGGAGAGTTATATTAAATTATTCAAAATGTATTTAAATTCGTTAAAAGTTTACAAAGCTGATAAAAATCAAATCTCAGCATTTCACATTTGATTTCTCCGGTTTATTCACTCGTTTCCCACGAGACACAACGCGCAACTAACGTGCCGCCACCGCCGAGCGTCCAGCGGAGGCGGCATAATGCCACCAGCTACGCCGACCTCATTTTTACCGGCGCGTATATGTTGTTTTACCTAGCGCAATATGTAAATGGTCATCTGGTCAACACTGGCAGCGGTGACGGTTGGCAGCAACGGGGGGCAGTTGCGGAGACGGCTCAACTTATAGAGAGGGAAAATGTACACGTAGTTGGGTCGTCGTCATGGGTGATTCTCGACACACACATTATGTTTATCAAACTGTTGTTTCAGCAGAGCACATAGGTTTAAAAGTATGCAAAACGTTTTGTAATTCTAAAATGTTATGAAATTTGAATAATTTTATGAAATTTACAATTTAAACTTACATTCGTCTTATTTAGAAGTTTATTGGCTTAGAGATAAATAATTTGTAAGTTTGAATGAAAAATCTGTCTTGATTTTTTAAAGGGTTCCAGTGGTTACCAACTTTTTCTACTTCAACGAATTGGACCACGGAATCGATGTTCTACTTACATATGTTTAAAGATGGTTTACTTTTGGGGCAACGCTGATTGGATCAGTTACAGTTTGTACAGGGTCTGTAAACGTTCTCATTTTTTATTTGGTGAAGTTAAAACTTCCTTTATTTAACCAGATCATTAATTTTTGATATGTTCAGTAAAATTTTCAGGAAAACTTTCTTTGGGTAAAGAAAAAGATTGTAGCAAATAAATTGTTTATTTATTACGAAACATAAAACCATTGTGACATTCAGGAATTGTTTGAATTGCAAGATGAAGATTTAACTGAAACTTGGAAGAAATGTTAAATTTATAGCCCATTGAAGGCTTCAACAAGCACTCGAAACGTGACTTTTAATTTGAAAGGAATTAATGGTTTAAAAATTGCAAGTGAGCTTTGCGATTTTTATGAACATATCCCCTAATTTCGTAATCACGATTTCTGAATTCGCGATATATTTGTAACCCCGCGAAAAAAGAGCTTTTCCTGTACAGAATTTTATATTCTTATTTTTCTATGTCTTCTATCTTCCTTATCCTTCTCAAAGGATATTTCTTCTCCAAATTTTATAAATTTAATCTTTTCCACAATAGGTGTATAATTATTTTCGATTATTTAAATCACAGCTAATAAAGAGTTAACTAATCTTTTTCGAAACACTTTCTCGACTTCCTAACGCTATCCAAACGTCCCGTCTCTAAATTCAAAGAAGACAGTGAAGGAAGCATTTTTTCGCGTAGATTTACCCGTTATAATAACAAATAGAACCGTTATGTTCAAAAAAATCCGTGTGGGATTGCATACAAATTTATCAAGCTAAGCTATCGAAATGCATATTAGGTTTATAGCACTTATTTTCGTATTTTCGAAGTTACCCTTGACACAATAATTATTATGCCAAGATTGCCCCGTTGATATCCCGTCATTCCGCATTTTTTCACATAATATGGTTAGCGTGCGTTTCATTCTGTTAATATTCTAAATTACTGATGAATTCGAGCATAGCATTATTCCAAAGTATCCCAAAGACAAGCCGAAAGTAGTTGCTAACAAATAGGTAGTTACAACTTACAGTCAAACATATTAATGTAATTTATTAAACATTTGTTAAACTTTTTAATGAGTAATTATAAATCGGCCTTGTTTTGCGCAATGTTACGTAGATTCTATTTATATTGTGAATTAATTGAGCTTAACCTAATAAAAATGTTTTATTTGAATAAGATTTAATCGTATTAGAACTCATAAAATCTAGAATTTTAAACATTTTTAATTTACGATTTCATTTCTAGAAACAAATAACGCAATAAAAAGTTTAGATAATATTTATTTCGTTATAAATTCTCTCAGTAACAATTCAAATATTTCTCTTTGTTTCTATTGTAGAGAAATGCAACCATAGAAATTAATTAAGCAAATGAAAAATAAACATTTTTGTACAATTATTAAAAAAAATAATGAAATGATGAAAGTTATATATTTATTGCAATCTTATAAATATTATAGACAAGGACCATGTAAAAATATATTATTACAAATATATTGAAAGATTTACATTTGTAAAAAATATGTATTAACATATCTTGTACTTCTTATATATTTTCCATAGTTTTAATAAACTCTCTTTCTATATCTTCAGTCATGATTTTATTTGTATTTGACAAGTTCTTTGAAATATTCTTTACTGATATTTAGTTTTTCACTTAGGATATCAGCAATATAAGGTAAGAGTTTTAAGGTTGATAAGGTTACAATAATAGCAAGTTTCAGTACACTTAAAATCTCAATACGCGCCTATTTATATTAGTATTAAGGCTATAAATAAGCTTGATTAACATATAATAACCATATTGTAGATCAATATTATTGTTTACTGAATTGTTCAATTGTGGTTTTGTCATTTTGTCCGCTTTGTATCAGTGTAAACAATGCAATTAATTTGCGTAACAAACAAGAGTAGTAGAACGTTTAAATATTTAATTACATTAGAGACAAACCAGGACGTATCCATAATTCATTAAAATTTTCTTATCAATCATTTAATACAAGACTAACGACGACTCCAATTCATTTCATTGCCCTATCACCTAGTTTCAACTTTTACTCTTTCTCACAATGAGTGTAATGCCAACTTAATTTGTAGCTTCTATGTTAATTATCGTGGGATTAGGTAGGTTTGTATATTTTATTGATATAAATTTAAATAATGAATGAAATTTTCTCTAGTTTCATTTTTCGTAAATAAATTATCAACGTTTTCTGTCGTAGAAAATTTTCAGCAAGATTTTGCATGTTACAATCCCGGGTGTACCAATTCTTGATATATACAAGATTACTTTAGCAAACGTTTTTAGCATAATTACAAAAATACACCCACAAGTATTTCTTGTTTCTTCCGATGCGCATTCCATCAGATCTACAGTGTAATATGTTAAATACAAAAGTTTGAAGTTGTTATTTATTTTATACTGGTTGCACCATCTATTTGTGAATGTCTGAATGTTCAATGGTGAAAATACAGTTATCTATATGAGCTTTTCGTAACTCAACTTTTCAAGAAAGTACTCGTTAAAAGATGTAGCATGTGACAATATTAAATAATAAAGACTAGAATAATTAATAATACACGAGGGGGTGATGAATGACTTGGAATGCACGTGGGAGGAATGGTAAGAGAATGGTTGAGTGAGTGTGACAATGGTCAAGAGAATTGTTCAATAGAAGGCAGCATGGAGGAGAGCTTGGGCACAATTGCGTGGTGCAGAGATGTCAACAAAAGTATCGGTATCGATAAGAATCGATACCATGTGTCGATTTACAGGACTAAACTGCGAAATGCCGTCAGAAGGTGCATACTAATTGTAAGTACCAGCAGAGCATACTGCACAGTCTCCACGGAAACAGCAGAGGTACTAGTAGGCATACCGCCGGCGGATCTCTTAGTGGAACAACGAAATCAGCGATACCACGAAAATGAGCAGGGTAATAACACGGCGATAGTAGATATAGTGTCCGGCTGGGAGGAGCGATGGAAGACAGGTACAACATCAAAGTGGGTAAAGCGGTGGATTCCGGACCTTCGAACATAGTTAGATAGACCACACAGGACCTGTAACTTCTACCTCACTCTTTGATGATGGGACCCGGGGTATTCGGTGCGTATTTCACGCATTGGAAAGCGCCCAGATAACACATATAGATAGGTTCCTTGATCGTTCCAGGTAGTGCCGAGCAAAAATCTCCTTCTGTGAGTTCTCAAACAGAAAGAATGCACACTAGACAAACGGATTAAGGGAATACACCTTGAAGAAATGCTTCCGTAGAGGTGCCGAGGAGTATCAACCCTTATTCTAAGGGTAGAACGAAGACCGCTATAATAGTAGCAGCTCCTTTTTCAATGGGCCACTTGTTCCGGTAAGTACTACGCCTGCAACGCCCATTAAAAAACAAGTCAACAAGTCTTGAATTACTTTTTTTATTATTACAATGCTTCTCGCATTATTTCCGGTATGAGCCTATACAATTTAAATATAAACATTATATTCCCTAGAACCTAAAGAACATTTTAATATAGAAATTTCATTATTTTCTTAATATTATTGCAATTAAATACCTACTACTCATGTTAAATATTCATATCGTAAAAGACTTTAGAATATAAACACAAAATATTGCGAAAGTCCAAACATAGCTTTCCACAATCCAATCGCGTGGGCGTGTGTCAAAAGCTTCGAAAGCAGACATCGCTTACAGATCAATGCGCTGGTGAGTACGGGGAGCGTGGGGGAGACGAAAACCTATCGGTTCACGTTCGGGAATCTATCGGTGGGCCAAACTGGCACTGATCTGTTCTACCAGGCGAACAGGAGGCGTGCGCCGAGAACCGATCGGTTCGATATTTCCCGATAATCGAGACGGCACCGAGCGCCTAGTCTACCGATGCCGAACGGTCCTAGTGCGTATGTGTGTTGCCCTCCGAACCCTTCGCACCTTCATACTATTACTGTGCTTCCAGATTACTTTTCTATTGTACAATACATACAAACTTACAAATTGTTAACAGCACTATTGTTAAATGTTATTTTCCTGAAAAGTTTATTTATTGACGACATGAATTACAACAGAATAATCAGTAAAAAACTTTAATTTTTATAAAATACTAGGTTTAGTTTTAGAAAACGAACTTATTACCTTTCTTTCTTTCTTGTAACAATAAAGTCCATTATTATATGTACAATATGTATATGCGACAAGAAAAGTTATATGCGATATTTGAGAAAATTAAAAAGAAAAGGTATTTTGTAACTTTCTGAACTATGTTTAGTACTAACAATAAATTTCGAAAGTATCAGGAGGAAGAATAACGCAGTTCCAATCGTCTGACTTCTATTCCATGGCTAGAAATAGAAAATGCTTCAATTTTAGTAATAGAAGCGAGACAGACCGAACAACTACGCAAAATTTGGTGGGAGAAGAGTGAAGCGCGTTGCAACGCGTTTTCGTCAGTAACGTCGTATGGAAAGAATGCGAATCGGAATGCTGCTTACCTGCCTATCATCCTGATATCCTAATACGAGGCGGGCCGTTCGAGGTACTCACATTCCACTCCTTGAATTCTCCTCATACCCAATAAAGTCATGCATGTACCACGCAGATGGCGCCTCACATTCGAAATACAGCAAGGATGGAAATTTTAAAAAAGCAATTGTAAAGGAATCGAAAGAGGAAATAAGCCTACAAAAACATTCAGTTAAAAATTAGTTGGACGATCACTCAAGTTATAATAAGAGAGTGAGTGAACATCGTCTCTCTTATTATAACTTGAGTGAACTTACGAATTCAATTACATAGCGCAATCTGAACCATAATAAACAAATTTACCAACCAGCAAGCCGTTCGTTTCGAATCAAATTGTGGAGTTGGTCGGTAGTATGCGCAACGAACATGTAAAAGAAATAAACATGTTTGTGTACAATCAACAGTTTCAGTAATTTCAGCTTGCCTGCTTTATAAAATGCGTTCTATGGGTATGGTTCAGTAACGTAAAATCGTTTGAGGTGAGAACGCGTTCTTTATGTTTAAAGATTAATTAGTGGAAAAATATGTGTTAATTATTCAGTTATTAATAATAAAAATAGGAAAAGAGGCACCAAGATCTCGGCAAATAGTAGGCGTACGGAATATAAAATATAAATTAAGTTTCTATACAAAAGATAGTTGGTTATTCAGTGCGAATGTATATATTTCTATTGATCTGTGATATTGTGAGTATATTTACGTGTGAAGTGTTTCAAGACAAAAACAGTTGAACTATATCTAAGAAAAGGTGAGTTTAACATTTGGTAACTTTAAATTGCGGATAGCCGGATATAAAATAAGTACATGCTTTTTATAATATATGGCCATTTCATTTAACGTGCTGTCTTTGGAATAATTCATTTGTTACACATTTTAATTCGTACAATTACATTTAAAAATATTGAAATCTTTTCTCTGTGCATTGTAAACTGCTAAAGGTAAATTTATATGTTTAGACTACCAATTCTTTTATTTATTTAGTTTAATCAATGCCAAAATGTAGAATGTAGAAAATTCTGAATTTATTATGGGTAGCGCCATCTATACATTAATGTACAAAGTTCAACTACATTAGAAATACAGATTCATTCTTGAGCTTTTTAGCAGAGCTTTGCAATACTACTATTATTTAAAAGATGGCGCTGCTGGTTTAAGTTCCGTAGCAATTCCGATGATTTGGTAACAAACTTTGAAAAAAGTTTAGAAGGTTTTCCCTAATTGTATGAAAAATTAAATTGATTTTATTTTTGAAATCAAATTTTATCTCTTCGCATCTCTGTAATCCTGGTACTAAAATTTTTGATACTATCCTAAAATTTTCGAAAGCCTGGAAGAGATAGTATTGAATTGGGTATTGTAAACATTATACTACAACAAAAGTCTTTCTCGCATTTAAGAAGCTAATTATTTATTTTCCTTTCTTACATGTCGATCCATACAATTACATTACTTTGCCTTATAGAGAAAGATCCCCTCTTTCATAAGTTACTAGTTTTAGCTTGTTCGGAGACATGTTTCGTTGAGTCGGGATATTGGAGTAGTGGATAAGGGGTGCTACTCTTGTTTGGGCGCTGCGGGTTCGAGTCCGTCCTGCGGAGATAGCGGAACATTCTTTTTTCCAATTTTTAATTTTTATTCATACATTTTAGCAAAATAAAATGGTTAACCGCCGCTTCGCGGCGGTAGTTCGTTTTCCCGGTGCTCTGCAATCTTAGAGTTCGCCGCTCCGCGGCGAACTCCATCCGAGTCACGACTCACGAGCAACGGTTGGGTGAACGAGGCGCCCGGCCCGGCCGAGCTTCGATCCTGCGATCTCCTTATTCCTACCCATCGGCTCTACCACTGTACCACTAAAGCGGCATACACCTGGGCGGAGGTGTAGAGATTACAATGAGCACATTTTCATACTTATAGTGTATAATGTACAGAGAGTAGGCTAACAATATATTATCTTAACTTAACCGATTTTGGTGCAAAACAAAGTTTTTTCAATCGAGGAAAAATGGTTTCCGAAAAATCTGAAAAGTAAATAATTTCATTTTCTGTACAAATATTTTAAACTAAACTTCACAACATAGATTATACAAAAAGCATTAAAATACACGAAACAAATCAGTATTTAATATAATTCATATAATTTTTTGTACAAAATAAAACAATAATCATATCAGGTAGTGCTAAGTTGTTTCGTTTGCAAAAAAAATCCTTGGAGAACAAAATTGATGAGTGATTGTCACATTTCTATGGAAACGAAGTGCATGTAGATAATATATAAAATTAATCAAGACTGCATAATTAACTAGTGTGTGCCAATGCGTCCACGGAGGGCAACGCACGGCGAACGCGACAAATGTGCACGGAAATCGCGTTCACTATGCGCACAAACCATTTTCGAACGATAACGCACGACAACATCAACTTGCCATTGTAATAAGAAACGCGCAAAAACCGAACCGACCCATCCGATTATTGTCTAATAATATCACTAACGGGTCCGTTCTTGAATCCATTTTCCTGCTGCATGAGGGGCGGTTGGGGGTTTGGGTGGTGGGTGTGTGTTTAATAGTAGACATAAATCGACACAGAAATCATCAAATCGCCGTTCATCACTCCAAAAATTACATAAGATTACCTCGTACATAATTAGCGTTAATGGCACTAAAACTAAGCTATACAAGAGTTCGGATAGCAAACATATAGAACGTATACCATAAAATGTAATAACAATCGGTGACTATGTCTCCACAATAAAAATGAAAAAAAATCATACGATCAGCGTTGATCGCCTTTTAAAAAAATACACTCACACACATTTTGCTGATTGATAGGTTCTGCTTAAAATTTTAATACTAATGTACAAAAATGTGCCTTCCTTTGCTTCATTTACTAGCGCATAGCGTTGTTTTCTTCTTCTTAAAAATTGTTTATCTCAAATGCACACGCGCATCATACAACCACGCTGTCCTAATTAGTAATATTGCACAGCTCGCGTTCGTTCGTTCACTGCATTGTGTTCTTTATACAAATAAGTCAATAAGGCTAGTATGAAAAGGCTATGTTAGTTGAATCGCGCTAACATTGATTTTTCCTTCCTGCAATTTTGTCGTCATCTCGTAACCTCTTCCTTCGCATTCTTCGATTCGCAAAATAGCACATCTCTTCATTATTCGAGTTATATATAATATATATACTATACAACCGCAAAAAAACATTAAAACAATCAGCACGACGATGTAAGATCATCACGTGTCGTCATAGTGTAGAAGAATAATTTAACTTTGAGCCTAATTATGTACAAAAAAAATTCCGCAAAAATCCTCTCAATTATGTTTTTTCCATTTTTTGCCGGATTCGATCATTTTTACGTTCCTCTTTCGCCTATATATGTATATGTTCCTACTTATTATCTAGCTAGATTTGTATTTTTTGGTCCCTACCCTAAGCCACAGTTAAAACATTTATGCCAATATAGACTCTTTTTCATCAAACAAGTTCGCACCGCATCTTTTTGTTTTCGTGGGCTTCTTTTTATACATTTCTAAAATATTTCCGTCGGTAAATCATTAAAACTTTGCGCCCGTTCTTAGAGGGAGACGAGGGGGTGGACATAGTTGTTCATCATTTTTATGGAATGTTTGAGATGTGACTTTGAGTCACGATTAATAAACAAAAAACTTAATTCATCCACTTCTTGCAGTTGGGCGCACCACACATGCAGGAGATCTTGTGTTGATCGTCTTCAATGTCAAACTTGTAGTCATACGCCAACTGAAATTATAAAATATTATTGTAAGAATATCTTATATTGAGAATATTTTAAGGATAATTGAGGGATGTTAGGATTTTCTTATGGCATAACGAAATGGTTTCCAAACATTTTATAACCGCGCCTTCCTTTTCTATTTTCTTTTGTGACAATCTAATATAAAAATAATGCCACAAGGGGGGCAGTCCCACATCGATATACTAATAGGATACTTATATACTAATAGGATTATTATAGTTACCTCTTCTCCACGTTGTATCCGACGCTTAGCAAAGATAATAATTCGCAGATCACGGTCCACTTCGACAATTTCCGCTACACAGTTGGGGTTGCATGAGTGGTTGATATATCGTGCCAAACCGCCGCACAGCGTTGCATCCACCACTCGTTCTTCATCGAGCCGGAACATGTAAATCCCCCGATTCTGAAACACAAATAACCATATTGAATTTGAAGTCAAATATCTATTTTCAATATTTACCTTTGCGTCGTAAAACTTCTCTCTCGTTTCGGACAACTCTGATCGTATAATTTCACCAATATATTCAATAACCATTGTGTGTTTCTCCAAGTCTCTGGCGGCATACAGCCCGAGTCCCTGAATCTTGCTTCTAGCAAGGAAGACATTGTTACGCCATTCCTGCTTCATTTTCTTGTACTGCGAGCTCTTAGAATGTACAAATTGTTTGCTGTAAGGGCAAGCTGCCTCCCCGGCGGGTTGGGCTGCAGAGGCGGGGGCAAACACAGGTCTAGCGGAGTTGCCAGTTCTTTGTGTATGCGGTCGCTTCCAATGCATTTGATTCCTCAAACGTGGCTCTGTCCTGGCAGCCCCTGTAGGATTGATTGCAAGTGGTAACTCCAACAAGGGATTTCTTCCATACTTAAACTTATAGTCCGTCAGGGTTTCTATCCCGGGAAGTGATTCCAATACTCTAACAACGGCAGGTTCAGATAATCCGAAGAGATCTTCACCGCTAACAAACTGAGTAAACAGCTGAACACATTGATTATCGCGTCGAAGTTGTGCCAACGGCTCTAAAACCTTCAACCACACTGCTTTACAGGTCGCGTCCCGAAACTCTAAGTCTTCTTCAGAGGGTTCCTGCATCAAAATCCGAAACTCTGGACGTCCTGACATCTCATGAATAGAGCAGATGTACCTACAGCGTTTGTTTAACCGCCGCATACTCCAATAAAACCGGATGATCTTGTATCCGATCGGGTAGATATAATTCGCCGAGTGGAAATTGGCTAACTGATGTGGGAGCAATTGACCGACGCTGAGGAAGATCAACGAGCCGACCCTCAGTAAGTTAGTCTGATCAGAATGATGCATAACGGCTGCCACCTGCCGGTTTTCATCTCTGTCAACATACACTCGCCTGGAGACCGACAAAGTCGTCAACTCATTATCCTTTTCGTTTTTCGGCACATGCGCACTGCAAAACGTCGATTTGTTCTTGTAAAAGACGCAATTATCTTTAACGGCACAAGGCAGATGGTAAATATTCGAACATCTCGGCTTAAAACATCTTATTGTTGCTCCCAGTTGATTACACTGCACACAAGTAGACACCAAACTGAATTGTAACGCAGCAGGGAGGTTCATGAGTGCACCATTCACAGTTTCATAAACTCCATCCGACCACAAACCGCAATTCAGATGCACCCATTTATCCACGTCGAAGTTCAGCAATCGCGCAGGTCCATCAGCCACCGCATCAGAGGTACCATTACAGAACATGCACTTCCTGGTGTCATCCGGAATCTTCGTCGGCATAACTGTGACCCTCAGTCTGTACATCAATTCCATGATTTCTTTATCCGACAATTTTTTGTATCTGTTGGTTGGTTGTAAGCAGTTCGGAGTGTAGACTTTATATTTCACATCCTTCCATTTTTGTAACACCTTGCCGTCTTCATCATCAACTTGCATAGCATCAAGGTCTTGATCTTCTGTCTTAATTGTGATGGGCTTTTCCTTCAAAGGTGAACTCAGCTCAATATCCATCTTTTCCGTTTTGGTTGAATCGCTAATTTTGAGAATTTCTTGTTCAATTTTCTTTTTGTCTTCTTTCTGACATAGATGTTTAATGAGAGCCGCAGCTCGATCTTCGCTTATGGATGGACTGCGATGCATTAGAGCAAGCTGCATATAGCAACTCGAGCTACAAAAGTAGATCTCATCGCCATCAGAGAGTAATTCCGAATCTTTACTGAGGAAAGGCAGTTCGGAAACCTTTTTACGAATCATATTGTTCAGAATAACAACATCACAATGTCGACAGAATTTCGCGTCGCCGTTCAGTATGCTTTGGATGTCAATAGGGGCACCTTCTTTGCCATCCTTCCCTTTCGTCCTATACAATCCCAATTTCTGACTAGGTGGTGTGCCAGTGCGTTCAACAATCTGATAACTCGTTGGAGCTGGTATATGTAAAATATTGGCTAAATCTCGCAACACGCCCATAATATCTTCAGCTGCCGAAGATGTCAACGTTAAAGTGACTGTAACATTTCCAGCTTCCTTTAGTGGTGTTGTACCCGTTCCTGGTGTTCCAAATTTACTCTTCGCACTTCCCGGTAAATTACAGATGTTCTCCTTGTCCAAATTCGGGTAATCTTTAAGTGCCAAACTCGTTGGTTTGAGTCTGATTGGCACGGGCGCTATTATAGGAATAATGGGGGAGAGCCGATTCTTATCAACCTGTTCACTGGAATCACTTTGATCTTGCTCGATCAGACGTAGACCCATGAATTTCTTAGGTTCCTCGAATATCTCGGGGGACGAGGAACAAATAACTGAATCCGGCGTATCATCTCTAGCAAACAACTCCCACTTTTTGTCATCATCGCTGTCAAATCTGATAAGGGGGAACTCCTGATCATAAAAGCCTCTCTGAGTAGATGTTGGCGGTTTCTCAGGAAGTTGTTCCTGATCACCATAGGGCTTTGAATTGTAAAAATCTGCATAACCTGGAACAATAGCGTTGCCATATGTTCCGAGGAGATCCCCAACTCGCGGGTCAAACTCTTTCGTACCCAATTTTGACAGATCACCTGAACCGTAAACTGGGACAACTGCAAAGTTCTTACTCAACACCGGCTCGGCAACAATCATCGCTGGTAAGGTTCGCAATTGTGCCAAGACACTTTCGATATAGGACTCGTAATCTTCGTCAACTTTTGAACTCTTCCGGGATCGCTTCTTAGGCTGACTACTTTGTTGACCAGCGGCCTCTTTATTCATAATCTGGGTCTGCCGACGTTTCTGTTGGTACATTCGCCGTTTTTGCTTCTTAAGCTCCTCCTTCTCCTGCAAAATCTTCTCTACCGAATCATCCATCTCCTCCTTCATGATGACATCCGATTTACTGTGGTCAGAAATTTCAGAGTGTTGAGAACTCTCATCGAGGAATTCCTTCTTAACTTCCTGTGTCGCCAGGACCGGTGACTGGGACGTTAACTCTTTCTTCACGACCAAAGGAGGTGTTTGGAGACTCGAATCCTGACTTCCAGTTGATCGAGGTGTAGCGGGAGACAGAAGGTCATCCCTGCTAGGCGTCCTACTTGGCGGTAACCCCTTTTTCACGTCAATATGCAATTGCTGCGGTGTCTGTTGTTGACTATGAGACTGCTGAGTTTGCAGTTGATTAACAGATTGATGTTGTTGAGTTTGAGTTAATGGTTGTATGGGCGGAGGATTAAGTTGCGCTATAGGCTTGGATACAAAAGAAGTCTCCCGACTCATGATAGGTGTTTTGACTTTATTCGTAACTGGCGGAGTCACCGTCGTGGTGGATGATATGGACGTATTTGAAGTAACCGCCGTATTTGTTGTTGGATTAAGTGTATCATTCTGTAAAATTGGTGGTAGTAACGACGTTGGCGTAGGAGGTACAGGCCTAGCCAATTGGGCAGCTAGGTTTGGAACGAGTGGTAAACTCGGACCTGAATTCGTCGTCACTGACACAGTACTCGCCGTTGTAACGGACTGTGTAGAGGCACATGCCGTATTCTGCAACAACTGCTTCAACAATACATTCTGTGAATCTTCCATACGATTCGGCGTTGAGGTCACCGACGTTGACAAGCCTAATGTGGCGGACAGAGTCGACGAAGTTACATTTTGGACGTGCATTACTTTGGACACGTCTTGTTTCAGCAAAGACGCTGCGGTTATAGACTGCTCATCATTAACTTTATCTAATTTCTCCTTCTCTTCATCAGGTTTGGGTCGGACTGTTTTCGTCAACTGCGTATGTAGCAAATTAGTAGGTGTACGTGCAAACGCAGAATTGCCAGGATTTGATAATATATTCGTCGTACTCGACGCCACAGTGGCATTAACCACATTGTTGACTGCAGTCGAGACTGTTGAGATTGGCGAGACAACATGTGGCTTTGCCTGAGCAAGTGACGCTAACGATGGTCTTGTTAAGGCTATAGATGATCCCAAAATTGATGCTGTCGTGATGGTTCCAGGCGATGTTTGTGGTACCGTGGCTGCAGGGTGTGATTGCAGCATTGCGTTTAGGCTCAGCGACGTCTTCGCGGTTGTAGGTTTAGTCTGAAGTTGTGGTGGACTGAGTTGCGTCGCCGGAGGCACCACAGATTGTAAGGGCAATTGCGTGATCGGTACCTGTAGCTGAGGTTGCACTTGGGTCTGATTCATCTGAGAACAAGGCATGTTTTGCAACATCTGCGAGATATTATTCGTGGTCTGCAACTTCTGAACCAATTTTGGAGGTTGGGATTGATGAATAATCGAAGCCAGTCCTGAACTGGTTGATGAAACATTTGGAGGTTCCTGATGAACCTCCTTAGGTTCAGTTTTAACGCCTATTAAAATATTCGACAAATTCTGTTGATTGTTAATGGTCACCGGAAGTTGAACAGGTTGAGTGGGAGCTTGTAGAGCTTGCGTCAACGTAGATGTTGAAATAACTGGTGAGCACACCCGCTTTGGAGATGCTACACTCTTCACAATAATAGCATTCGCCAAGTTGGAGGCAATCGGATTACTTAACGTCTCAGATTTTATTGATGACATTACCACAGACATTTCCTGTGCCTTCGTAATCGTATCGGCATTCACAGTCTTGGTGATAGTGGACGTTTGCATTGCATTGGTTAATAACGTCCTTAACTGTTCAGACACGTTAGCAATATTGTTTGTCACCTCGGTTGGTTGAGAGAGTGGTGATAACTGCGCCATAGTTGATGTGGGTCTTATAATGGGAGTCACTGAGGGTACCGTCGTTAGAATAGGTGATGGAGTGGCAATTTGTGTGGTAACTGGAGTCGGAGCAATTTCTTGTTTTATATTTACTTCTGGTTTATTCAAACTTGCCGAAGTTGACACCACAATATTAACCTCTTCTCTAACCTCTTTCTCAGGCTCCCTTTTCTCGATTTCTTCCACAGACTTGCCTATATTTTCAATCATGTTGAGCACATCATCGAAGGAATCAAACTCCCCGGGAATACCATTTTCACCCGTGCGTCGATTTTCAAATGCTTCCAATGCGATATTATCCATCATTTGCTCCTGAGAAGGTGTTGGTGACGGAATGGATATAACCACAGACTTATGATCATCAGTATGATTATCTCCGGTATCCTGCATTACAAACTGTATTTCCGACTTGGGTTCCACCTTTACTTCAGGTTCTTGCTTCACCTCTTCCACAGGTGGCCTTTCTTCAATTTTCACCTCAACCTCCTCTTTGATTTCCACCTCTTTAGTGGGCGTTTCGGGGGAGTCGTCCTTCTTCTCGTCTTCAGTATTCGAACTATCAGGAGAAACTGAATCATCTTCAAAGATCTTCTTCGGAAGGGACGTATCTTGAGGGGTCGCCAACGATAAACTAGATGACGGTTTATCTATAACTTTAACATTTGGCAGTTTTGAAATCGCACTCGCACTAATCACAGGCACAGTAAAATGCGAAGGCAAGATTGAGGCAATCTGAGATGTACTCGCACTGACGATAGTGATAGCTGGAGACACAGACGTTACCAATTTCGGCACACTGATTATGTTATTACGCACAGTGTTGCTTTTCAAGAGGACAGTCGCCATGGATGCTGGGGCTTTATACCCTTGTGTTGTAATAATTATGTCCTTCTTGGCTGCAGCACCCGCGTTTAGCTGATTACCCACTAGTGGTGTCGTAATAATCATCTTAGAAGTTGTCCCTTTGATACTAACCAAATTCGGACCCACATTCACCGCCTGAATAATATTCCCAGTCGTTTTGATCGGTGTATAAACCATATTGGCCGCATACTTATGGATTTCATTGATATGCTGAGTGTCTAATTTCAGTACTTCATTCTCCTTACTCCTCTCATCAATCAACTCTTCAAAGTCTTCCTTCGTCGAGATCTTATCTTTATTTTCGAGCAATTCAAACGATTCATCTTCTAGAGACTCCTCAGCAGTCTCAGCTCCATCGGCGGTATCCATCGTAATTTCTTCATTCTCGCCATCAGCACCAGACTCACTACCAGCCTCCTGTAGTTCTTCATGTACCAACATCGCATTCAGATCAGCGTCACCAGTCTGTTCATCTTGTAAACTGCCCTGAAGTTGATACTCTGCCTCATCGCTAGTTGTGGGACTTTGAAGAACGTACTGCATGGTTTCCGTGTCTCCAGCATTTCCAGCGATATCAAAAAGCATGTATTCGTCTGGCATTTGATCCCCTTCCAGGTTATCCAAAGGACTGGACAAACCTTCACTGATGTCTTGCGTGTGAAAAGAGTGAATCATTGACATGTCGTCCCCATCATTTTGTTGAGCTGCTGAATTTAAAGAAACTTCAGTGGAAACAACAGTTGAATCGATATCAATGTCAATATCGTCAAACTCCATGATCTCGTTCGGAAGAGTTTTATCTGTGACCATCATCAATATATCATCTTCGTCTGGTAATTTCTTTCCCGTGGTACGAATAAGTCGACTTGTAGAAGCCATGGATGGAGAATGTGGCATTTGTGGAGGTGACGAACTATCCTCAAACTCATTATACTCCTGACTGACAAGAGAACTCGCCGACACCTTAGTCATTGAAAGTTGCAACTTCGCCGGCGAATTCTTCTTCAGGATAGAAACTTTACTCAAATGTGACTCTTTCTTAAACTTCGGAGTACTTGCGACGGCGGAATCTCCAGAAGAACTTGGTTTGTCATCTTGAGTTTCGGGAACCTTTTTAGCTCCACGTCCGTAACCTGCCCCCCACATCGGGGATCCTCCTCTGAGGCCAAGTTTGATGTAACCAAATCTCCCGAAGCAGGGCGGTCCTGGAATTGGTGCGTTATGTGGGTTTCCCCCGCCAGACATGTCATTGTCAGGGATATTAGGATCGGTTAAAGCACTATATGGTGTTCGGGGATTTTCCGTCGCCGGACTGTTACTGCTGCTCGTAGGACGACGCACCATTGGACTGCGGGGCATCGGCGACGGTGGCTGATGAATCATCGGACTACTCGGAGGTTGATTGTGAATGGCAGGACTCTTCGGCATTGGTGAATTCGGCGGGTGATTAAACTGTACCATTGGACTGCGAGGAGGCATCGGTGATGGTGGCTGACTTGTCATCGAATGTGGCGACATAATCTGCTGATTCAACAACGGACTCTGCGGTGGCATTGGTGAGTTCGGCGGTTGTTGCTGCATTTGTTGTTGTAAACGTTGCTGTAACTGCGCCTGTTGCTGCTGCTTCAACTGTTGTTGTTGTTGCAACATCATTTGATGTTGTTGTTGAGTCAGTTGTTGGCCTTGTGCGGGCATCTGCCCTCGAATCATCTGCCGTTGATTAATAAGCTGCACAATTTTCGGCGAATTTACCCCTTCCTGACCCTCTTGCTGAATCTGTTGTTGTTGCTGCTGCTGTTGTTGTTGATGGAAGAAGGCTTGTTGTTGAAGATGTCTTTGCAATAAGTGCTGATTCATCTGCTGTGGGGGTGGGCTATTCAATGGACTAGGAGTCCCCGGTTTCGACTGGTAGTTATTAGGCGATCCTTGCCCTGCAGGAAGGCGCACTCGGTCTAACTGAGGGCGTACAAATCTTTGCTGAACTCCTGGCCGCATATCAGTGTAACCAATGGGACTTGTAACAACACGTCGATGTTGTGGCGAAGTCATTCGCATCTGCGGTGGGGGGAGATGCATTAATGGCGATGGTACAGGTCCCGGGGAGCCCTCATTTTGTGAATGCGGTGTACCAATCCGTGATGGCTGCATCGGGGACATTACCTGCGACATATTTGGACTTTGCAGTACACTGGAAACAGATCCGGGGCCAGGGGAGTGTGATACCGATGGTGCAGGACTGTGCATCGGTGAATTATGCTGCATCATTGGCGATTGCGAAGCCGATGGAGACATCATTGGTGATTGTGGGGGATGTATCGGTGAACTTGAAGGTGGGGCCAATGGTGATGGTTGTCCACCTTGTTTACTCGACTTCTTATTAGTGTAATCCTACCAAAACAAAAATCGCATGAAAAATCTAACTTTAAGAATATAACTTCGTTATATATACCTGCATTAGTAAACCATGTTGCTTGATCTGTTTCCTGCTAGTCTCGAGCTGCTTCTGCAGCGCTGTAATTTGCGTGTTGGTGCGCTGCAGCTCAAGCGCGTCGGTGTCGCTCAGTTGGCCGCCAGTTTTCTTGCACTGCCGCTGTTTGCTGTTCAACGACTACAACAGAACATTAAAACAAACCTAAAATTATCTCAACTCGGTGGCAAACTACCTTTCTAACTTTTCTCAATGCCTGGACCTCGGTGTCGTAAAACTTCAATTGTTGTGAGAGATGATTGTTCTGCATCTGCAACCAGCGTTCGTAAGCGAGCTGCGATTGCTTATCCGCCTCGGTGATGATATTCTCCGGGGGTAGCGGTGGCGCTGGTAGAGATACACCCTGATACTGTGGTATCCTTGGCACTTCCGGCTGCTGTGGTGGTTGAGGTTGCATCTGTGGAGCGACCTGCATACGATTGGGTTGCTGCTGTTGTTGCCATTGTTGTTGGGGCACAGGTTGTGGAGTTTGAACGCCAAAAGCACTACGTTGTAACATATTTTGTCCTGTGGGAAGATATTATATATGCTATTACGTGGGAAGACATATTTTTTCAGCAACAAAAATGGCCCTGAATTCCAACGAAAACTTACCAGGAACAGAAATATTTCCCAACATAGGATCCGAATTCGATTCAAAATCATTCTTCAGCAGGTTCTCGAAGTCGTTGTCCGACATTAGAATCGTGCCAGGCAGCCCACTCGTCGACGAAACCTCCGTACCCTGCGACTGCAGCTGCTTCTCCTGCTCGCGCTTCTCCTGTTCCAATAATTCTTGTATTAAAAGCGGTTGCTCCTATAAAACGGTTGTCAGCCATAATGTTAGTAAACAAATACAAAGCGCCCTGAGTATTAGACAGAATAAGAGAGAAAGAAGGGCATGCGGACCACACCGAGAAAAGATCTCAAAAACAGCTAACACTTAAAGAAAAACCACAACAACGTAATGAGTGTTTCGATGAAGAGGAATTTGAATTTCATTGTAATTGAATGTAAATGGAGAATTATATTAGTTAACGATGTACGGCAGCTGTTCGAAAAAATGGAGAAAGAAGGTTCTAGAATGAATGTAAGTGATGAAATATGTGTCGCTCACCTCCAAGAGCAAGGCGGGTCGGCGCGGCGCGTGCCCAAACGGCGGCGGCCGCACGACGACGCGCCCATGTTGCACCACCCCTTGGCGAAGGTGCGGGCCTCCCATCTACACCCCCACCACACAGCATGCAAGCAACCACCGGACAGAACCGCAAACCGTTAGTTATTCTACTGACTGTTTTGGCCTACCTTTTTGTTTCACGTCTATTCATCGAACAAATTTATGCCATCTTACATTTTTCAAATTCTCCCGTTAATATTACATTTTTATTCTTAATCTAATGTAAAATTGGCACAAATTTGTCAATGAAACGATTTTGATGATTAAGCATAAACGCAAAACAAAACTGATCAAAGTTAAAGAATGATTGTCGATAAAAATCGCGTTAAAATCAAACAAAACCATCGATTTAAACAAGGCATGCAGAAGCGTGCAGAATGTTACCTGCTGAGCCCCGTTGCCGGGGTATGGAGGTGGCGGTCCTGGATACGGAGGCGGTGGTGGTGCCACCACCTGCTGCTGTTGCTGAACAATAGTGCGTTGCACCTGCTGGCTCTGAACGATGCCTGGAGGAGCCGCCATTCGAGGATTTTGATTTAGACGCATTAGTTTTTGGTTTTGAACTGTACAGAAAGAAATATTACATCACAACGAAATATACGACCACAAATTGTACTTACGTTGTGGATGATTAGGATTATAGCTCAGCACAATGCCGTTATTTGCAGTAATTGTACCAATTACACCCTCTTGCGACATTATTGTTGATCCTTGAGTTATTGGTTGTCCTCTAGCTGCACATTGACGAACCTAAATAATGGATATTATTATTGGATGTTATTATTTCGGAATATTCTGAATATTCTCGCCAATTCATCAATAAATTTAGTATTCAACAAAGTAAGTGTGTGAGTGAATATTGAAAAACTCTACCTGTTGCAACATTTGTTGATGAATAAGTTGGTGGTTGATCTGCGGTGGGATGATATGTTGTGGTTGTTGCTGTTGTGTTTGCATTTGCACGTGCTGCTGTTGTTGCAGGATTTGTTGTGTTTGTTGCGTGGCAACCAGAGGTGGTGGTTGCATTTTTTGTATCTGTTGTACTTGCATCTGCTGTACTTGCACAGGCAAAGGAGGTCCTTGTAGCGGTGCCTGCAGTTGATTCTCAATGGATCGCACAGCCTCCTGCTGCTGTTGCTGTTGCTGAGGCGTTTGTTGTGGTGGTTGAGGATGTTGTGATGGTGGTTTTGGAATCGGCGTCTTCTCCTTCTTGTCATCCTTCTCGGGCTCGTCAACCAAGTCGAGAGAGTCCAAAATATTTGTCTTTTCACCATCGAGTGCATCTAACTCTGGGTCCGCATACTCAAGAATGTTGAAATCAGGACCCATTTCAGCAAGGAGTTCGTCTTCGTCATCTCCTAAACCTCCAAGAATATCACCCACGCCTTGTAATTCAACCATTGAGTTGCTTTCTTGTTCGAGTTTCTCTAATTCAGCGGTGACATTATCTGGTATTTCATGTTCACCAGGTTGTTCAGCAGGAGGTTGTAAAGAAGCGTTGGGTGCCTGTGGCAGTAGTTTCTGATGTTGAACTAAAGCAGGGTTTTGTACCTGCGGGGTGGGTAGTTGACTGGGTCGAATCTGTCCTTGGAACTGATTACTCGCCGCATGGCGAATTAGAAGTTGATCTATCTCGGCCGATGCATGTCTGATCGGCTGCAGCTGTTGTGGAGTGACAAAACGTGGTTGCTGTTGCACATGTGGTGTTTGTTGGAATTGTTGTTGGGCGGAGACCACCGGTACTGCGCCTTGAGCAGGACCCCGCTGAAACTGTTGCTGCTGTTGCAATAAGTGTCGCATACGTGGATCCATGCCGTGAAGACGCGGATCCAGCTGCATGCGTAATTGATTATTGATCGGCTGGCGAATAGCCTGAGTAGGTCCACGCTGACGTGCGAAAGTCGGAGGCAGCGGTTGGCGGAATGTCGCCTCGCTGGTTACAGCAACTTGTTGTTCGCCTTCGGTCGTTTCCCCAGTCGGCGGCCATACTCTCTGCTGCCCTTTACCGGCCAACAGTTGGTCATCCAGCTTCTTAAATTGTTGTCGCTGTAACAGATCCCTGAGTTGGCGATTCTGTTCTGGTTCCGGCTTCTGTTGTTGGAAACCGGCTCCTACAGGAACGGGGCGTGGTGCGACAATCGGGCGAGGTGTGGCAGGTTGCTGTGCGTATGGATCCGCTGACAGGGAACGCACCACCGTGGGCGGAGCCGGCTGAAAGCCATCACTGTGAAGGACGCCATCCCCTTGAGGCGGTTGCATTCCATCAGGTTGCATGAAATGTTGCTGGCCTTCTGATAGTTGTCTTTGTACACGTACGATTGCTATACAGAAAATAAAAGAAATAGAAACACGCAAAGACAGTAAGGACCTATATAAAATTGTTTGTTATGATTTGCTAGAACAATCTGAAGAACTATCAACATATTAGTATCAGGAAAGAATACTTACAATTCGTACCTTGTACTCGATGCTCCTGCAGAACGTGCTGTTGTTGCTGGTTCTGCTGTTGACGCATCGCCTGAAGATGTTTCCATTGTCGCTCCTGCTCCGCCTCGCGTGCCGACTTCTGTTGATTGCTCATCTTCTCCTGCTCCTATAAAACACCAGCAATCAAATCTCTCTCATCACGGCAACGTCAGCAAGAAATAAGAGAACAAACCAAAAGACTCAAATTATCAAAGAATCAAGCTCTGCATGCAGACCTGAATTAATCGAATTGTTATCAGAGAAAGAACAAAATATTACAAAGAGACATACACGAAAAGCTACGTTAACAAATTCTACGTTTTGTACCAACACCGGGAATCAGAGCGATTGGATTGCATTAGTTTTAATCAGATTAGTCGTTAATTAGTCGTTAATTGTGCTGGCAATCGAAGAGCTCTGACTTGGTTTGTGGGTAGTGAATTTTTGAGGGTCGGAATTTGAGGAAGGAAGTTGGATGTTCTCGACTGATATTATCAAGAAACAAAACTGAAACAAACTGTAAACGACGATATTTAGCATGCCTTCAAGATGAAACTGAACGGAAATGCGTCCACAACGAAACGTTCTCCGCCTTCGGATCGCTACATCAAAAATATAAATAATTATCAAATAAACGGGCTTCAAAAAATAAAAAATCAAAACTCCAGAAACAAAAGTGTAGAGTATAGAAACTCAATGAACAAAAAACGGACATTCCGACAGTCAGAGTGACTTCTCACCGGTGGTGGCTCGCAGGTTTCCTGACAGAGGGAGGGAAGTGTGCGCATTATTTCGGACGGGGTGAGCACGCGGATCTGATGGTCGGCAGCAGCAGCCGCCGCAGCAGCAGCGGCCGCCGGCAACGGCAGGGCGGTGGCGTGCACGTGCCGCAGCAGTGCCGGCGACGGTGTCGGCTCCGAGTAGAGCGGATTGACGGTGACGTTGGGCGCGGGCCCATGGCAGGGATCGCCCGGCCCCAGAATCGGGCCGTGCACGGTGAACTGCTGCTGCGTGATGGCGGAGGCGGTGTTGGCGCCGCTAACACCGCCGCCAATACAGCTGCCTCCACCAACACCGCTCGACGCCGATACAGCAGCAGCAGTGGCACTGGCGGTGATAATATGATGTTGTTGATGAGGGTGTTGTGAGGATGATGATGCGGTGGATAAAAGTACGTTATGCGCGATGCCGTGGTTCGGATGCGCCATCACCAGTGTGGGTGTGGGTGGCGTGGGTACGCTGTCGGGGCGCGAGGGCGGCGTGATCGAGAGGGGGGAGGGGGTGGATGCGGGTGTGGTGCTAGTGTGGCCGTTGCTCGAGCACAGCGACGAACCGCCGCTGGCCGTCGCCGCCGGCGTGGTGACGGTGGTGGTTGTGATCGAGGTGGTGATGGTTAATATTGTGGTGGTTAGTAGCTGGCATGATTGCTGTTGTTGTGAGTGGGCGGTGCACACCTCTGAGACCGTTGGCGGCTGCGGTGGCGCCGCGTGGACGGGGCTCGCCGCCACTGGCCCGCCGCCGCTGGCTGCGACGGCAGTGGCGGCGGCGACGGCAGCGCTCGGTGCCGTCGCCGGCGCTTTGGCCGCAGCGCCGGCGCCGCTGCTCTCCTTGCTGATCTGTGAGCGGGCACATAACACATTCATAGTCATATAGAAACACACAAAGAGAAAGAGCGAGTGTGAGAGAAACAAATCAAACATGAGCATTCAAAAAAAAAATCATGGCTGTTTTTCGTCGTGGTTTTTTTTTTCGGGCTGAGGGCGTCGTGCGCGCGCAATATAGACAAAAAGGGGGAGGGCGATATAAAAAATATAAATATGTACGTTAGTTACACTCCCAACTTGGTGGTCAATCACTTTCCGCACCAAAAAATAAACGCAAGCTGAATCATTGGTGTCCTGCATGTTTAGCAACAGGAAGCGCACAACCGAAAGACTGAATAAAGAGATAATGACGAGGGGTCATACCTGCTGAGCCTTCTTCATGCGCTGCGCGGAACGATTGTCTTTGGCGCGTTGCAGGAAAGGTGCCTTCGCTTCATTGCTAAGGGTGCGCCACTTTTTAATGATTTGCTTGTATCTGTCGCTCCAGACGGGGAATTCAGTTTTCCACTCGGGGTGATTGGTATTCGCATACAGAACAGCGGAAATCGTTGCGGAGAGACCCAAAGCCTCGTCGGCTTTCATCTTCTCCGAAGATCGTTGATTGTACGTTGTTGGTACATTTGTTGTCGTGTCCATTTCATTACCACCTGCAACTGCTGCAGCTTCGTTTGCATTCACCCACGGCGATGGTGGTTCACAATATGGACTAAATTGTGGACTGCTAGGGAAAAATTATACAAGTGATATCAATCGCCTATTCATTATTAGAAAGAATTTGTAAATGATGGTGTGTTTTGATAACAATCGATCGAAAGAAAATTTCGAGACTGCTAAGGAAAAATGCTCCCGTCATTATTAAAGTTGCTAAAACATGGCGACATTGATAACAGATCAGGGATGACGCAAACTAATATTGCTAAAAATTGGCGCCGATACGAAGAAGTATCGATACTTCTAGAAATGTTGGCATTCACTCAAGGAGAAACATTTTTCCTACTTACTTGCTGAAATCCGATTGATATGGCGACTGCGGCGTGAAGCTCACCGGGGAGTTCATATTATTCCCAGTCAGTGATGTAGGTCTGACATTAGGCGGAATCGCCGACTGCGGCTGCACTACTGGCGCCGTTGGAGGAGGCACCACACTCGGCGTCGGCGAGAACACATTCGATGGCGCCGCAATCGGGAAAATACTACTTTCCTGCGACTCCTGACTTTCGTCCGTCAGCACGCCCTTGAAAAGAATATCCTCCACGTCCTTCGTGTTTATATTTGGTATGTCTATGTTGAAAATATCGCTGAATTCGTCTTTGGTATCCTTCGCGTTAGCGACGAGCGCCATATCGCCGTCGTCGCCCTCGACCAAACCTTGCATATCGCCTGGCTTCGCGGGCGCATCGCCGCCATTCATAATGGTGTCGACGAAGTCCGTGTCGAGAATATCGGGTAACTCAAACTGTGTCAACGCGTCTGTGTCGCTCTCATCCTCCTCCTTGGGCACCAGCGGTGGAGGTGCCGGCGTCAACGTCGTCGGCATCATCTTCGCCCTTTGATTACCAGCCATTATAGTTGTGCCGGTCAGTTTATTCACCGGCTGTTTCACTTTGGCGGTCGCCACTGCGCGTACTTCCTCCTGTGAGAGGTTAATAAGTTTGTCTTTTTCCAGCGTGGGTTTATCCTTCTCATCTTCACTGCTTTCGCCACTGCCAAACTCCTTCTGTGAATCCAGCAAATCACGACCGAAAAAAGCATCCTGCAGGTAAACTGGGAACGTCTCCGAGAGTTTACTCTTGATTTTACGCCGAATAGGCTTCCGACGTGGTTTATCCCCTTCGAGCATTGGGGGACCAAGTGGGTCCGTCGGCGTGGTTTGTCCAGGCAGCATATCAACTTCATCGTTATCTTGCCCGCGTATTCCACGCACTCGTACCAAAAATCCACCAATTCCAAGTTTTTGTAAATTACGCTGCCTCTTCCGACGCAAGACAGTAATACCACTCTCACCCGTAAACAGTGTGAAACCCTCGGGGGGCGGACCGTCGTCTTTGGTCCAAGTCATTCCTTCTTTATAGAGTTCATGTTCATCTTTAATATCAACCAACTCGAGTTTCGCATCCAGGGAATTTTCACCGGCGCCAACACCAGCAATCACCGATTCGATAGTCGCCATAATACCAGCCTCCTTGTTGTGCTGTATTAATTTTTCCGGTTTTTTCCGCTTCTTCCTCGTTGCAGAATGTTCCGAACACAGTGATTTGATCAAATTATGCCCGCTTTCACTAAGCAGCACACCATCAACCATGTAATTCGAGTTAGCCTTGACGTCCGGACTCTTGGTAGGTGTAGGTGGCTTTGCCACGGGGACGGGCACCAGGTGCGGCGGTTGCACATCTCGCGGCCGACACAATATGCACGTATAACCATCTTCGGCGCACTTCTCAGCATCCAGCTCGTTTTTTATGCTATCACAGGCGCCATGCAGCCATCTTTCGCACTGCGAGCACTGAATGATCAGCTCACCATCGCCATAGGTGTCCTGACAGCTGGGGCACGCCGTGTGCGAGGCGCAAGGTCCGCACTCGGTATAGCTGTTCATCCAGGTGCAGTTGAATCCTGGATCGGTGGCGCCACACGTTTGACAGAGCGCACACCACTTGCACTTCCAATTACCATGCGGTACGTAAGTTAATGGTGGGTCCATGCAATAGATGTGAAAAGAAATATCGCAGTCATCGCAGAGGACGAGTCGGTTTTCATCGTCACGCTGCCCGCAACCTTCACACACCGTACAGTCAAGACATCGCCATCCGGTTTGCAGTATGACCTTCGTCACCTTCACATTTACACAGTACGGATGGTAGCACTGACCGCACTGCACGCAGGCGATGAGACAACCCTCTTGATCCGTGCCAATCGCGCCACACATCACGCAAATATCCTGCGTGAGGATGTACTTGTCTTTGGCGGAACATAAAACGAGGCGATTTTCTATACCGGGTTCTTCGTCCTTGGTACCGTCTGAGGTCGGACGTTGTAAACCAACGCCAGGCACACCGAAGACGCCACGCATTTTGTACTTGGCGCCACGTTTTCGTCCGAATTCCGTCATACGCGCCCGTTTCATAAAGCCAACTTTGCCCGGCATTAGTTTACCGACGCCTTTCGGCCGCCCCGGATATCCCGGCCCATAGCCCAGGCGCTTTTTGGCGATTTTGCATGCGTAGGGTTTGCCTTTTCCCAGACCCATGGAACGGAAACCCTCATCGGGGCCGTAGGGCATGTCAAACTCGGAGGTGTCGTCGTATAGTGATTCTTGTGATGCCGACATTGAGTCCTCGTCGATGCTGTTCCGTTTCGCCAGCATTCGATTCCCTTGAGACGACATGTTTTTGCAAGTAAGGCAGATGTATTCATACTCCGGGTGCATTTCTTTCCGCTGATGATAGGCGACGAGGTCGGCTTCACCGTCGCAAGTTCCATGCACAAACCTGGGAAAGCAAAACAATACAACTTAGTCACTGTCGAAACCATAATATCGATACCAAAATAAATAACGCTAAGTATCGCTATTTATCGATAACGACCGAAAACCGTGAAAATGAGTTTAAAATGAAAATCAAAATGTACAAACTTACTTGCGACACGTAGAGCACTGTACCATTTCTCGATGCGCATGAGCTCGATACGCCCGATGACAGATCGGGCAGTTAAAGCCCTTGTTGCGCTGCTGATAGCAGGAATCACAGACGGTGTAGTGCGCGTGCCATCGTGAGCTGAGACCAGCACCGGGGGTGCGTGAACCGCAGTCGCCGCACACGCGACAGCAACGGCACTTCCAGCCGTACTTCGGTATCGTGGCGACCACCGGCCGTTGGCAGAGCGCGTGGTACACCTTCTCGCACTGCTCACACATCAGCAATTTTGTCTCGTCGCCGACGAGCCGGCACGTTTGGCACACGCGACACCTACGGCATTGCCATCCGGCACGCACACCTGGATGCTGCGCGAGCCCGACGCACACGCCGTGATAATGCTCGCCGCACAGCGAACAGTACATCAGGTTGGCGACATCGCCGAGAGTCTTACAAGTGTAGCATACTGAATCTAAAGACAAAAACAGGTGCATTACAGAATATTTGATCATCATTTGTGAGAAAAGCAAAATATATGCTTACTTTCACATTTTAAGACAACTTGACTCAGATGTAGGTTACAATAGAGGGTGCATGAAGACAGCTCCTGGAACGCTCCAGATGCGGTGGCACACGGAAAATGGAACATCCGCGTGCAGCCTTCCATTTTGCACATTGCGCTCGCGCCGTAGTGGTTGCAGAACATGCACTTTCGTGAAATACTTAGCAGGAGGGATGGGCCTACGTTGTCAAAACCCATATGTTCTAGAAACAAATAATAAAAAATGTCTTTCAATAGTTTGCCCACGATTGTCGGGGAGAGTTCATAAACTTGTGTAGTTGACAAATTTCAGAAAGTTGCGAAAGTTTTATTAACTTTAGGTTTTTAAGCCTACACGATTCCATTATTGAAAGCTGAGCACGTACGGATGGCGAAAAATAGTAATAAATGTGTTTATTTATAAATAAATAGCATTAAATTATTTTAAAAAATTACCAAACGGAAAATCGCTTTAAGAAGAAGCTAATTAAAACTTACCTGTCTTAGTAACTTCATTGCTCCAATGCGTGCAAGCCCGATGGACATAAAAATGACCTGTTGCCTCAAAAATACTGAGCACATCTGGTGGGTCGATATAGCCGATGATCGTCAACTCGTCGACGTACTCGCTGGTCATCGACGGGTTGCGGCACTTATTGAAGCTCTTCTGACGACGACATGTAACAGGCCCTCGTGGCGATTTATCACCAGTATGTTCTGGCGTACTGCTCACGCTGGATGGCATCGACGACGAGTACTCGGTTGCGACGCGCTCGGGCGTGAAGCCGTCGGGGCAGGTGAGTCGCAAAAGCTCACCTTGACCCAGCTGACTGCGCTCCCCCAGGTTGCAGAAACCGCATACTTTACCTGGCCTAAATTAATGCAAAATTATATTATATTCATTATATTATTAAAAAAAAACATTGGGAACTTACCAAGCTTCAGCAGCGTACGGTAATTCCTCCTGAAACTGCTGCACACGTTCAGCAGGCACCAGCGCGCCGGTCTCCGGATCAAGAATCATTTCGTCCGCGGACGACATCATCATATCGCTAAAATCACTACTACGATCGAAGCTTTTTACACGTTTGGGCGCACCGCGCATGTTTGCTCCGCTACCCGGTTTCCACTTTTTCATGCGAACACCACCGACCCCTGTCACTGTATTTCTGCGTGGAAATGGCTTACCTATGAGTAATTAGCAAATATTGATATTAGTGGGTTTTTAGTAGAATAAAAGATGCTAATTAATGATTTTATAAGTGGTCTAAAGTTTACTTGAAAATTTAGACTAATCTAGTTACAAACATTTATAACAAAGGAAAGTCGTTCTTGCGAAAATTAAAAGATTAATTAATTTCTTGTACTGAATGCCACATCAAAATCTACATCAGTGTGTCCAAACGTTTTTGTGTACCAATCGACCTAATACAACGAAAACAAAGCTAACCCCATGTATCCTACCAAACCTAGAAATATATCAATAAAAACTCAAAAAGATGAAAGAAGCCACAGGCTACTACGTAATCCAATTCTTCATATTTCGTTTTTGCGTTTAATTTATTTTAAAATGCTTTTAAATATTGGAATTTTAATCATCTGATATAATCTAAAAGCTAATTTAAATGCACTGCTTATTTGGAGCATCTAATCATTGTAATTCACTTCTAATCATTGTCACTAACTATATAACCCCTTGCTTTCCAAACTTTTTGAAGGTGTGAGCATTTTTTCATTTCTATCTTTTAATTATTACAATGCAGTGTAACTTCACATTAACGTAAAATCGTTTCCGATACATTAGAATAAATATCAATAATTATGGATCAAAATGTATAATTAGATCAGGGATGACAAAACTACGGACCGGGGGCAATTTCGACCCGAGCTACAATTTTATGCGGCCTTTGGATGAGAGCCCAAAGTGCCCTGGAGATGTTAATGTGGAATTTGGCCCTTTCGGCAAAGCGTTTGGATAGCATTGGATTAACTTTAACCTAACACAAATTTATGTAAACAAAACTGATATAAATTCCCGATTCTCTTAAAAAATAAAAATAGGTATTTTGGAGATATTTGTGGATTTTTGACAGATAGGAGTAGAGCATATTTACCTCCTTCGCGTCGCGGTCGCCCTCGACCACGCTTAATACTCAGCGGCTTGCCGCCAAAGAACGCCGGCGGACCGCCGCAATCGTCGTTAGCAGTCGGCGGCGACGACGCCGCCGACGTGGCGGCTGACGCGGGCCCCGACGACGAATTCAACTGCAGCAGCTCCTCCTGCGGATCGTCGTCGTGCTCATGGTCGACATCATCGTCGTCGACGTCGGAGGGCTCGGCGTCGTCGAGGTCCATCAGCTCGTCGGGGTCGACAAGCCCCGCCACGCTCAGTTCATCCATGCCGCACTGCTGCTGCTGCAAGCACACACCGAAAAAACACACAAATCACTCACAGCACTTCAGCGCAACGCAAAACTACCACGAAAAACACACGAATGCATCGCGTAAGGCGAGGAGACGTCGGCAGATCGCGTACACCCGGTAGCAGAAGGCAGCATTAGAGACGCGCTCGTGGACGGCCGATAATTATCCTGGCAAAAAGTATTCGCCGCCAAAGCCGCCGCCGTACATTCACAGCACGACGTTAATCACTTGTTTTCCTCTCGGCGAAGTGTAGTACGCGACAGGCGCCTAGTGCGCGTTCTGGCCCACCGCCAGCGCCATGATGTCAATGTCGCCGTGCGCGCCCAAAGAGCTCGCAGACACCTTCCGCACGCACTTCTGCCCCCAAACGGCTCACTAACAGCCAAGAACACACGCTGTACTGCCGACGCCTTGCCGCCACCGACACACGCTTTGCAAATCACTCACACGGCGTTATTTCACGCATTCTTCATTTGTATACATCTCGCAACAACACAAAAAATTTGTCACTACTCGGTATCTAGCTACATCGAAGTGGGAGAAACGACTGGTGAATACATCACCTCGTAGTCCCAGCAAACACACACAGAGGGCGCTCTCCACGCTCGTACCAACGTGCAAGCAAAAGCCCTAAACAATTCTAACAAAAAAAAAACACATTTTGAACAAAATATCACCATAATACATCGAAATAATTAGCAAAAAAATACTTACGAATTATCTGCAATAATTATTCAATAGCAACCTAACCTTTTAAGAACTTAAAAACGAAAAAAAAGTTGGAAAAAAGCTCAGCAATGCCACAAATGTAACAAAACAAAATTCCCTAGACGAACTTCGTATATTGTCGATGTCGACGACCGCCTCCGATGATTACGCAACTCCAATGGACGTAGCTGTAATTTCCAACTCCAAAGATCAAGGAAGAACCAAAAATGATTTTCTCTTAATATTTTAATAGGTATAAAGAGTACATAGTTGCATCTAGTTTAAAATTATTCACCATGTCGGTCAATGAGCAATAAAATTGATATAAACGTAGAGCCTTGCCGTAAACATCAATTATTTGCCTAACAATGTCTCCACCAACTCCATCTCTACCTATTATTCTATTTGTTATCTGTTATCATATATCGATTTCTTCACAAAAGAAACACTTTTCCAAATGCTAACGAGTCTTAACTTATCACTTATCAGCCTCAACATAAAGCTAACTACGGCTTAAGACAGCTTATCCACAGTAATCGTAAATTATCGTAGTCGTCCGTTAACCTAATCAATTTTGTTACAAAAAGACGCTTTCATATATCACTTGTTAAATATTTGCAGATAATTTCCGTCAGATTTCGAGTATACATCATTATGGTGATGATGAGTGTGTGTTTGGCCAAAAATTGTCTTTTGGCACCCTAAATCTCAACTTAAACGTTAATAAAGCTTCCGTTCGAACATATCCAAATGCTATGATGATATTATAAATAAATAACCTTAAATTAAACTTTTTTAACATAACCTATTCACAATCAGTTAAAACATGTTATTAGCTTTATATTTGAAACATTAACCCTTTAAGGTGCAAATATATTCTAATCAGTCTTACAAAACATTTCATTGCCCTTTTTAGCATTCATTTCGATTTTTCCGCATAAGTCCTACCAATACTTCCAAGCCACACTCGTTTGTTTATAACCTCTCTTTTGACAGTTTAGTACTAACATGTTTTAACTGAAATATTTGCTCGTAGATAAGTGAAAACATTGTAAATAAACCTAATTACGCTAATGTCATGCTTAAAATTAAAAATATCACTATACATACAAGTAAATGTGATGTACATTGTGTTGCCTATATCTATTAGGTTATGTAATAGGTTAGGGTATACTTGTTGTAGGATTGGGAATTTTTTTAACTTGAGTTTTCTACGTTCTTTTTTATACGATGTCTTTTGTAAGCTTGTGATAATCTCATTGGTTTTTTTCTTCAAAATTTCTTCAATCGCTTTAATATATTCAGCATATATACCTGTTCTTTTAAAAAGTTACCGGAGAATGGTAAACTTTTGTACTCGCTAGTTTTTTTTTATGTTCTTAACAATAGCTGCAGTGTTAAGTTGAGGACTTCCACTGAGACGAGTATTTAGTAATATTGAGGTTAGGAAATTGGTTCATAGTTGGAGTAGCGGATCGTGTTGTTTGAGGCTGGATCATCCTTGATCTGTGTCGGTGGGTAGTACAATCGAGACGGACTTGCGTGGTCCACTACGGGTATTTACAATAGTTTCGCACACGTCGTCGTCATCTCTCTGCGAGGAGAAGAGTTTTTCTTCGTCGGGGACATGCACTAGATTCGGGCTGTAACAAATAATTATGTAAATAAATATATAAGAATACATATTGGGATATTATGGAAGTATATGATGATTGTTTTTGGTAAAACAAACGTAGGTTGTGTAGATCATAACTTAATCGACATTATTAGTATAATGTATACATTATACAAAAGGAGTAGAGAGAAATAAGTACCTGTCAAAAGTGGTTGGTGGTGGAGTAGGTGTTCGTGACATGGGAAAGCTAGCCACCTCCCGACTCACAGATAATGAACGTATTGAGCCAAACGGTTGATCTGGTGAGGTTTGCACTATTGATGGTACCATTGCTCTGAAAAAGAAGAAAAAATGTTACATAAATATTTCTCTAGACCAGCGAATTCTTTCCAACAACTTGGAAAACATAGTGAAGTTTGAAGTATTAACGGATTTCCCATAAAATACTATGTATAAATACCATATGTAAGTCATCCCATTTATCACTCATTAATCAAAAAAATATAAATTACACATATTGCAGTGTGGGTCTGATTGAACAGAATTTGAGGACCCGCACTCACATGTATTTGTTAAAAATTACTGTATATTAGGGATATCAACTTTTCACGAAGTATCGATTCTTTTTGGTATCGATACTTTTGAAACTCCGATAGTTTCGATACCCAAGTATCGAAAAAAGTATCTATACTTATTGGTATCGAAAGTACACACTGGCGCCATATGTTAATGTATTTTAAAATAATTTTTTACTCGTTACAGTAATCTTCCAGTATATTATCGACCCCATTTTTCTGTCGCGGTAATTCCTAAGTAATAAAATTAATGATGGTAAATTTACTAATTAAGTAAATTAAGGCTAAACTAAGTTTTTATTTAAAAGGGGCAAAATTTGAATGAATTTAAATTGCATTCTAATCAATAATGCAACAAGTATTTTAAAAACAGAATCAAGAATCGAAATTTCGCTCAGAGAACTGTTACCACCCTAATTGGTGGTTTTTATTAACAGATGGCTTCAATGTGGACACATGTCAAAACGTATCGAAAATGACCAATTCGATACTATCGATAAGTATCGAAAATTAAAATATCGATAAAAGCCGATAAGTATTGACACGTGGTATCGATACTTATCGATACCGATACTTTTTTTCCTACTGTATTTTCCCTAGTGTATATGCCTCAAGATGGATACCTTACATCCGAAATGCGCATCGCAATTTATAACAAATACGTGTGGGTGCGGTTCTTCAAATTCTGCTATAAATATAATATTCAAATGATAACAAACACTTGGCAGTAAACGCAATAGAAATACCTGAAATAATTGTCTTATCAAATACAAATATACATGAATGTTTCATGTACTATACGTTATTTCATACTGTGTATATAATTTCGTATGTTTGTAACTGAACATGTGTACAACATAAATAAAGTTGCGCCTGTTTTACAATATGCACATTATATTAACGATTTTTATTAAGTAATAATATACACAATTTATTGCTGATCCTAACAGTACTGGTACTGGTAGATGAATACATTATATGATGGGCGAAGGATAATAAGCTATTATTAAAATCGAAATATATTGCAATGAAAAACATAACATTACCCTAAAGACAAAATTATGCAGCACTGCGGAATAAAGAATTTAAAGTAGCTTTACGCCTATCCCTAAATCCCCAAAAGTAATTATTCATTTATGTTTTCTGTTTATTTTTTCCATTTTTTCTTTTGTTTTCTCGCATTATTTCACTATGCGGGTATTTATTGTTTGGCTTCCAACAGTCTTTTGAGATGACAAACTGCGGTATTTAAAATGCAATGCAGTAAAATGCTGCGTAATTTGTATATTCAAGGGACAGAGTGCATATTATAGTAATGGAAAATAAATTACGCTGTCAAAAGATTTGAAACGTTCACCTTGAAATAGACGGTGCTGGTTTTGATTGACGAGGTTTTTTTCTGCGCTTGCACGCCAATTTTGCCTAAATTTCAAACATTGACGTCCCTTTGGTCGCACCGACTCAACACGATTTAGTCCGATTTTCTGTAAGTGATTCTAATCTCAATTTTTAACTTTATAGGAAGACTATAATTTGGAGCGGATTCCTATTAATTGAAATAATTAAAAATAATTAAAAGCTAAAGCTTTCAATCTTTCTTGAGGCATTCAAATTGTGAACAATGTTTCTATAGTTATTAACGTTAATGATAAGTAGAAAAGAAGAAAGGGCATACGCAATGCAGAGAATAATAAAGAAGAAGACGTAATCAATTAAAGAGATAAAAGATACATTTTATATGAAAAAAAAAGAAATGACAATTAAAGTATCCAAATATTTCAATAATTAAATATTTTATTTTATATATTTTTTAAATATTTGATGCAATTCGCAATAAAAATAAAATGTTGTATACATTTCATAGAAAGTATTTACCCAACTTTATTTCCATAAATTTCCACGACTATATTGTTAAATCGATAATGACGTAATATTCCGAATATCGCACAAATACACGCAACAACAGGTTAAATTTCGGCTGGCATGGTCAAGGATCGCAAACAAAGATTACATAAATGTGTTCATAATTTTACCAGATGGAAAATATTCAGTAAAGCTTTTAGAAACACTACATATCGGTATTTTAATATTTCTAAGAGATGACAAAGCTTTATATTATGTAAGTATTTTATTTTCGTACTTTATGTTATTGTTAGTTTTTTTTAAAATATTTTACAAGTTTTGAAAAATTACTATTACTTTTTAATTACAATTTTTTGTTTGTTTTGATTTTACCGAGCATCGACTGCTATGGTCATTAGCCTCAAATCTTCTTCAATGTAATTGGTCATATTAGAGGCTAAAACTTCACTATGCATCCCCACCGAGAATCGAACCAGGGACCTCATGGACAGTGGTCATCGATCATACCACTGCGCCACTTGGCTGAACTCTAATTACTATTATTTTCAGTAATCTAATTAGGTTTACATGGTCAAGGATTTTAAACAAAGGCAGAATATGCATGAAATATTAATGAAATATAAATAACAAAGATTGAATTATTATTGAATTGGTTGTCAGAAGTGGAATTCGATGTGTTCCGATTCAGCAGAATCCGCAGTATCTTTAAATAATTTTTAATTGTCAAACATACAGTAGTCGATGTTAGCTCTATTCCATTCTATTCAATTACTATTGATTAGAAAAAAATATTTTATCTGCGCTCACTATACTGTCTTCAGAATCGTCAAAATAGGAAAATAACAAAAATCATATTGCATAAAAAATTATAAATAAACAGAGAAAAACTAACATAATATCTGAACGTACAAATACATTCTATCCTAAATATGACATTGTATCAACAACCAGAAAAAAAATCCAAAAATAAAGCAATGATTAAACATAATAAATATCCCAGCGGTAAAAATAGTACAAACTGTCATCAAAATCCCAAAAAGTGGACCCGCTGATGTGAAAAACATCTGTTTGTATCATTTCTGAATCGTTAAATGCTTCCCGAAGTTTGTTATTCCAGAAATCGTAGAAAACTTCAAAGCAGCAGGGTTAAACAAGGCGTTAACATACTTAAGTGCGCATAAAAATAACAATATCCCAGTGAATACTCAAAATGCATCAAAAACCCGAGATGGAATTTATTTGTGGCACGTGAATTCAATTCAACTGACGTCAAACACGGTTTTAATTTGCTGAACTCGTATTTGTGGCTGTATTCATGAACGCACTTTAACGAGTTTTTTTTGGCATAGTATTTTCTGATATTAAATTTTGAAAAAAAATTGTGATATTGAAAAAAAGTAGAAATAAATAAACAAGGAGGTAATACAAGTAATTTAAGTAATGTTGCGTAAATCACAAGGAAACACAAATAGGAATAGGCAACTATTGATTATGCAATGACGTCACATGAGGCCATGAGGCGGCAGAGTATGCCGCCTCCGGGAGCATCCGAGGCGATCGTGACGTCAGAATGACGAAGTACGATGTCCGATTTTGACCAGACCGAAATAAAGCAGAGCGTAATCAATATGCTGGAGAGCATTCGTATGCGTTTCTGGAGAGTACTTTTTAAGAATAGATTAAGTGTCTATTAATAGTCCACGTACTCTAAAATCATTTACTGGAGTACTTGGTTATCGTTAATTGAAAAGTTTTTATGCAAGGAAAGTGATTGATGGTGGAAGAAGGAAGTTGACAGGTTGGAAGGCACAGGAAAGGTGTGTACGGGCGTTCAACCCAATAGGTGGCACTTTTTATCTTTATTTTTTTTATGTCTCTATCCTCGGTGAGGTCGAGGGTGTGGAACACCTGCTGCTGTATTGGTATACATGTACAATTACGATGAGGCAAGGTTTTTGACCTTAAACAGTTTCTATGAAGGCACATTTAAAAAAAGCCTTTTTGAATATTTGATTTCAAATCACACAGGAGAATGTACAGAATAATATTGAAATATATTGATATAATTTGTTCCGTATTCATTGTTATTGTGTCACTACAGGACGTTAGAAGATATAATCGACTCTTATATTTGCGTTTTTTAAATGTACGTTGAATTATATTGAAGTGTGTTAAATTTGTTGATATATGCCAAATAGGAGAACATTATTCCTTTTTATTACTTGATTCTGACACTATCAAGGCGCCACAAGGAATATAACACTCTTATCTTCATTAATTTGGACCTAATTTTTGAATATTGCATTTGTCAACGTTTCTAATATGAAATATTCAAGTGTTTAATCATAAATATACTGTTTGTGATTCTGGAACTAAGAGGCATCACAAAATGTTAACTTAAAAATGAAAACATTAAATATAACACTGGCATAATTTAATAGTTCATCTCTCAACATTTGTGCGGTGAAATGTTGAATTTTATATAATACCCAAATATGTCCGCTTATCCCGGAGTCAATTAATGTTAATCTAACGGACTGGTTTCCTAAACATTTATCACGCGGAATTTTGAACTTTTTAAATAATAACTAAACATTTTACGATTCAGGCACTAGGGGGCGCCACAAAATACCGTACACTCTTATCTTATAATATGGATGGAAAGGTAACTTACCCGAATGACATGGAATTGACAAGAAAAGGCTGCGGCGTTGGACACTGACTGTGTGGTGAACTCGCCAGAGAACTCCTCGTGCTCGACACCTGACTGTGAGGACATTGTGGTGGTCCTACGACAATTGCTCCAGGTCCTCGGCCCTTTGTCCAGCCGAAAAATGCGTTCTTGTTTCCATTTTCAATGGCAGCTGAAATGGCAACAGCACACATGAAAAAAAACTACTATAAAAGAACAACTCGACTATAAAAACCTGATATTAATAATTATTAAAGCAAATGAAGTAGATTGCACTTTATTTTAATTAATAAAGCAAATTTCTACAATGTTATGTAAATTGGATTATTTCATCATCACGGGTCGGTTGGAAGTCGAATAAATTTTTGTGATGACTAAAACGATAGAACATATCCTAAGGGAAAAATAATGTTTACATGGTTGCATTATTGAGAAAGTGGCATAATACCGAAAGAGAATATAGCTCAAACACACGTAAGCAACAAAGCATAACAATGTATACGCACGCTACGCATTAATTATTACTAATAAATCCATTTATAGACCGCGGCGACACAGCTAGACCGAATCGGTCGATTATGATGTAAATATGAGTACGTTTTCCTGCCCATATCCTTTTAGGAAATTGTTGGCCATTCGTAATTTCCATTTCTACTTCTATTTCTAAAACAGTAGCCATAAAGCGATTCGCTTCAACACATTCATATCTATCGACAATTAGAGCATGACAAATTATTCATATTATTTATTGTCCAATATAAGGAGCTATTTGGGAAATTTATTAAATCGTATGATTTGAATGTGAATCACGAATTTTAATTGGGTTTCAACCATGGGTATGTTATTTATCAGCACGTGTTGTAAATTATTGAGAATGTCGAACAGTGATGTCTTGTTAATAAAAATTGTTTCAAATTTTTTAAGTGTAAAGTAACAAGATATAAACTATTTAGTTTCTAAATTCTGAAATTAATTCCTTTATAATCTAAAGTCACTCAGTAAATAAAACAATTTTGAAATATTGCCAAGGAATATGCTGAAAACTATATAATTGCAATTCACTGCCAAAACCCTAGTACAGTTTGCCGCAGCCAAGTAATTTGCACGTTTTTCTCTGCATTATTTAACGTGTGGCTAAGGCGGCGGTGACGTTGAAAAGCCTTGAAGGCGGCGCAAAAATTCTACGGTTTCCATTCGCTTTATGCGGATCGCTTCCATCGCAAATCGATATGAGTATATTCGTCTTGCGTCTGAGTTTGCTGACTATACTTGTGCACCCGTGCATGAGAAATACATATACCGATATGTATAAAGTTAGGAACATAGCACATTTCGTATTTCAGTATTTCAACTTCGGCCACATTTATTTTTCGCACGTGGCGTCTCAGTTTTCTCTGGCACGTGTCCAGGTGTTTTTCTTAAAAAAATATCTACTTTGTATACTCTACTTATCGGTTGTTTCATATTATTTGTAATTTTAAATGTTAAAATTTATTTTCACTGTTAATTATTTTAATAATGCTTTCTAGAGTAATTCAAGTGATTTTAAGTGATTTAAAATAACTTACCGATAGTTTTTGAGCTAGTTACAGGACTCAGCGGGTAGAAATCCCCGTGGAGAGGACAATGAAAACCCACTGTTTGCTCCTTCATTCGTGCGCGTCGTGTGAGGATGCATAAAAGTGCTCCTGCTGATAACATCAGGAATCCGACGACAATACAGAAGGGCCCCAAGATGCGGCTGTCTCCTGTGAATGCTGTGCGTTCGGCATAGTGGTCGGGTTTTTCATTTTCACCTGGACCTCGATATGATGCAGCTGGAAGAAAACAAGATTTGATTTATCAGGTTACTGTAGATAAAAAGGGAGAAAGAGTTGAAGTCTGTGTTGTCATATATATTTTTGAAAAATATGGTGTTTGGTTCTAAGGACCATGCAAAGTTTGAGAACCCGGTTCGAAGGACAATAGTCTAAAACAATGAGGATCCGGTTGGAAGTTCTATGAAAAAGTATCTTCTTTCCGGAATACCTAGTCGTAGTGGAGACTAGGATGGCTTTTCTTCTTCTTCTTATCGTAAGTCGTTGCGACTTGTTGTGACGATAATATCATGTTGGGTTTGCCTGCTTTTCTTGTGACGTAGTCTGCCAGCTGTTTTTCCATCTTTTTGGAGGTCTACCTAGGTGTCGTTTTGTGTTTGTTTTTCCGTCTCTGGCTATTTTAGATGGTCAGGTGCCATTCTTGAAACATGAGCGTTCCACTCCCGCATTTCTCTCTGATGTAGGAGATCCTTTTCGATACAGCAGTGTGAAGCAGGCTATTCCTCGAAGGCTTCTCATTTCTACCGACCTCGTCCTTCGCTTCGTGTCTGCTGTATCAGCTCTAGTTTCAACTGCGTACGTTAGGATCGGTCTCACGCAGGCTCTGTATATGCAAGTCTTACATTCCAGTGAGAGTGACTTATTCTTCCAGATCAGCCAGTTCAGCGCACCAGATATCCGTGCTGCCTTGAACGTTTGCCAGATGACGTAATTCCTGAGGTCTCCGTACGAGTTTAGCCTTACTCCCAGGTAATCGAAGCATTATACCTGTCCAATTATCTCATCCTGGACAACGACTTTGCATCTTATTGGATATTTAGATTCAACTAGCTTTTTGGTTTTCTTCGCTGCTATCTTCATATTTAACATGTTGCAAGCTTTCTCAAAGTTATTCAGAAGGCGTTGCAGGCGTTGGGTGGGTTAGGTTAGGTTTAATTTCACAGGTTTGAGTTAATACCCTGACAACTTATACGCCATATATAAAAGAGTCTGTCGATATCAAGGAGGATCGACTAATTTTGTTCGAAACAGATAAAAAGTCTGTGCATGTATAAAAAAGGAGAAACATTACAGTAAGCCTTTAAATAGTAATAATAATAATATTCCTTAGGCTAGTTGAATGTCAAAGTTCACAGAGTGAATGAAAAAGTGATTTTTTAATAATACCACAAGTAATGAATGCGTGAAACATTAACTGCAGTTGTACACAGCATATCCATATGTTTGAACTTTGATGCAGTATGCACTTTTACTTTAACAACTCAAAGCTTTAATGTTTTACAGATTCAAATTTACAAATTAAATTTCCTATTTTGGAAAAATCAATACAAATTCTCCGAAAACCAATATCAGTTTAAACAGAAAACAGTTAACTGTCTACGAATAACGAAGTTTTTGTGTGATTGTTGAGGTTTTAAGTTTAATTCCATAAGGCTAGTACACTTTTGGACATTTATTACATTCCGAAAATTTGAGAAAACTCTAACCCGTTTTCCGGAGGTACCTATTTAACCTCCGGGTAAACAGAAATTTAAAGATTACAAACGACTAGGAATCGAATCCTAATTCAAAATTTAAAAAATAATAATAATAATAACAAAACAAAGTGCTCAATTATTTATGCAGTAACAATCCAAATTTTACTAACAACATCTTATATGCGACAATGTCAAATCTGGGAAAATCCAAAATTATCTTAAATTGTTTATGATATTTTTATTTAAACTTTAAAATACGTGAGAGTTTATCATTCGCTTATTCAGTCAGTTTTATTTTGTTGCCAAGGGTAAAAGATAAAACCAAGCAAATTTACCAAGATCATATTTTCATCAAAATATTATCATTCAACTTTAAATATGACCACTTTTGATATTCAAACAATTCATGTTTACTCAAAAAATTGCGATAATATTGAACAATATTTGTATTTCAACAAGGACACATCAACGTGTTTGTTGTTAAATTCCGTACGTGAAACAAACGTAATTTAACCGTTGCTATTTTAGTTGTTGTATGTAAGTATGTGTACATGGAATCCAACTTTTTAAACACAAGCGGAAGTGTTGAGTTTATTGTTCATATTCCAGTGGATGTGAATAGAAACTTATTATCGCATGGTTTAAGTATTATTTACTTTAGCTGACAAGGTTGGTAAATAATTGCAAAAAATACAGGCTGATTATAAATAAATATCACGGTTTTAATGCTTTGCAGTAGTTATTACCATCGTCTTCTTCGTTCACCCGCCTTATCGCTGACCGGGCATAGGCCTGTAGCCTGTCATTCTTCCAGAACTGCGTCTGGGTAACTATGAGCATATTAATTCCCTTTGGGTAGGTTGCTAGCCTCACCCAAGGTGAAGAAGACGTCTATATCGACAACCACAGATGTTAATGTGGTTGCCGGAGCGAGTGGAGGTGTGATTGTCACGGCCAGGATTTGAATCTGGAACCCCTTGCGTGGTAAGCAGCGATCTTACCAACTGGGCAACTACGGTCCTCAGTCATTACGTGAAATTTACAATTCTACCATTAGGGATGGGAAATTTTAGTGGCGGATCTTTTAGAATTTTCTCTTTTTTCACTTTTTATTAATAACACTATGTCGGGACGGGGTGGATACGTGGGAGCATATAGTGAGGGAATGCATGTGTGTAAGGGATAGGTGGGATAAATGGCTGAGATTCTGTGAGCATGAATAAGAGACAATGTTTGGATCAGGGAAAAGGGCAAAAGGAAGGAAGCTACGTAATTTAAGTGAGTCCATTATTGTAGTGTTTTGTTATTGTTAGGCATAATTAATATGTGATGTGTTATGAACAAATGTGCTTTGAGGCGTGTAGAACAAAGAACAAAGGCTTATATATATTAATAACATTTTCCCCGCATTTTTTATATCTATACCTTGTGCAATCCTGAATTTCTGCAATCATTTCATTCCCTAAAAAGTCTCCCGAGCTACACTTTTAATTTTTCTTAGAATTGTGGAGATAATAAAGATATATTCTAGATGTGTTGAGATGACATGAAGTTCCTAATTCCTGAAGATTCCCGAAGCTATTGATGAAAAGAGCAGCCTTCAGGAATCATACAAGTATTCAACGTGAGCAGATAGTAGACATATATTTGGTTTATTACACCGGCCAGGAAATTTTGATGGCGGATCTGTATAACTTAAAAAACCCGATATTCATTTAGAAACACTGTATTTAATAGAACTATAATTAAACAGAACGACCCAAGGTAAATTTTACTTGAT
>WSZQ02030731.1:8977-21903 GCA_019419845.2 Weissflogia rhopalogaster | reverse complement strand
CAACTATTTTACAGATTGTAGAGGCTTGACTAGTGAATAATAGATAATAAACCTTGCTAACGTTATAATAATGTGTACCAATTGTCGTATCTTACAAAGTAAAACGAGTACGAACTTTTTCTATTAGATTATAAAGAGATTATTTCATTATGTTTGTTAAATTTGTTGGAATAAATCTCAGTTTTGAGGATTGAACGGCCCAGTGAGAAAATGGGGAAACTAAAATGTAAAATTCAAACTTTGTTTTACAATAATTTCTAATATACAACTCGTAGAATCTGCATTTTTATAGCGATTGATTCTATGTTAAATCTGGTTTATTTTGATATACCCGATTACGCCTAAAAAAGGTGAAATCATTGAAAAATCTAATGTGCAACAAAATAAAATCTGTCGAAAATTACTTTTAAAATCTTGTACCATTCGATCCAGAGTGCAATTTGTTACATACTATTTTAATTAATTTCTGTTTAATTACTTAGGAAAAAAACTTATGCTACAGATTTCGCTTTTATTTGTATTTACTTCCTTACTATTTAAACAAATGTTATACTAATCGATTCAGAATGAAATAGTTCAGTAAATCTTGCAATCTTTTTTCGATTAATTGTTTAGAAACCATATTATACATGGTTGAAATTGAGTCTAATAATATCAACATTTTTGTCTCATAATCCTAAAAATTACTTATCCTAAATATTCCATTTTTTCATATTTTCCTTATTCTAAGGGTTATAAATCAGGCACTACTAGATTCAAGAAGAAATTTTCTACATTATTCTGGAGCAGTTTATCGATTGAGAATGAAATTTTTCAGTAACTCTTGCAATAATTTATATATTAGTTATTTAGAAAGCTTGTTATATATCATTGAAGTTAAGTCAAAAAATTTCAACATTCAATCATTCAACATTGTTAATCTCAGAAAAATGGCTTGTCCTAAAGATTCTTTTTTTTTTCAGATTTTCCGTAATACTAGGGTAATTTGGGTTACGTTGATATTTTTTCTATTAGCTACATAATTCCGCTAAAAATAGATCTGTTATTTATGTTTCTCATCTTCCTAGGTATACAAATCATACTTAACGATAGTAATCAAAATAATGAACTGTAACAACATTTAATTAGCAAAGTTGTTGTTTAATTAACAATAAATAATTAAATTTTACTCAACAAAATAAAAGTTCAAAGAGGTGTCATAGATGGCGCTAGATGCACAAAGCGTGAATTTTCATGGCGGCCGCGCAAAGTTGTGTGTTTGGCGTCTTTCCGTTTTGTATTTCTCGTAAATAACGCCTCTAAACAATGAAAATATAGTGCATTTATGTCAAGGTACAGTTCATTCTCCAATTTAACACACTATACTAACGTTTTCTATGATTTAAGGCTGAGAAAATGGCCCTGCCAAGCAACTACAAACAAGTATCGGCGCCCATGGGTGGACCGCAGACGCCAAACCGTAAGAATACAACCCTATTACACTAATAACTACCGTGTTTTTTTTTGAATACCCACTGAATGTTCCAAGACGATAGATTTCTGGCGGCGAATATATACATGTGTTGCGTTAATTCTGTTGATTCTCGGTGTTGTTGCGATCGATTTCCGAGCGCAGGAACGACGTCTGAAACTGGCTTCTCGCCTACTCTGCTTGCATGCGTACCTATTCTCCAACCTTCTGTTTTGCAGAACGTATTTTATCTGCAAATGAACGTCTCAACAATGTTTAGATAATGAGACCTATTAGATATAAACCAGAACTGTCTTCTATATGTGGATGTATCCTATACATGGCCGAATATAACTCTTCAATTAATTGCACGTCTCTTACAATTAGTTTAGTCAAATTTAGTAATGTAAGCATATACAAGTGTTTAGCAAACTGTCCAATATGTTTTGATAAATGGAATAGAACAGAAAGTTTGTTAGATATTTGTATGAGTAGAAGTTAGTGGCAATGATTTTGCTTTGTTTGTGTTTGTTGTTCAGATTTGCTGTTCGCAGGTTCACCAATGAGTTTCAACATTTTGAAAGGTAAAAATATTATCTCTCTCTTTCAATTAGAACAAACACTCTCAGTATTCGCTGAATAATTTAATCACGCACCTTATTTATTGTTTAACATTTGACAACCAGTTTTGTATCTCTTCATTTGAGCCGCTGCTGCTGCTGCTGCTTTATTAATTTCTAATGTTTGTAATTTTTGGCCAAGACAAGAAACAACCGCTTCATTTGCTCATGCTTTCTAATAACGATTCGTATTATTGTTTTGCTCACGGGCAAAAATCGAACCCTAGCAACAAACATGAAACATTTATCAATCAACAATATGCGCAGCGAATGATTTCAAAGTGGTTTTGCACTTTGGTTGAGCAATTGCAATTTTGAGGTCAGTCGGTGTGTATGTTATGTGCACTTTTTTTGGTAAGTTCCTATGTGTGTTTACGACTGCATTTTGAACATTTGTGGAACCCGTTTTGATTCTAGACCTTAGATTGGTAGACGTGCCCGTTGTTGGTCTAATTGGTGTTTTAATGTGTGCTGTTTTTGATTGTAGAACGTCTGCGAGCATCGGGAGGTGTGAGCCAAGGATCTGGAGTAAGTTGAATAATTCAAGTTGGTTTTGTATGTGTTTGTGGCGTTTTGTGCTGTTTTTAATATATTGTGTGTTTTACAGAAAGAAACGAATCCGTTTATAACGACACCGAGTGGAAATCCTTCGTTTTTGCCGCAGAAAGTTGGAAAAAATACTGCTCCCGTGAGTATACTCTCTCCTTTTTTAATCGTGATTTTTTCATGTTCTCTGAATCTATTTGAGTTTAAATTTGTACTTGTGAAAATTTAGAATGAATCAAAAACGCCAAAACCTCCCAAGCCACCAGAGAAACCTCTTATGCCATATATGCGGTATAGTAGGAAGGTCTGGGACACTGTCAAGGCACAAAATCCCGAGTTGAAACTATGGGAGATTGGGAAAATCATTGGTCAAATGTGGCGAGATCTGCCTGAAGAAGAAAAGAACGAATTCGTTGAGGAGTATGACGTTGAAAAGGTGGAATACGACAAAAATCTGAAGACTTACCAAAATTCGCCGGCCTATCTAGCATTCATTGCTGCGAAAAATCGTGCTGCTGCTGGTGGCGAAGAACGTGACACACATGATAGAAGTAGGGATAGCAGCAAACAACAGGCTGCTGCCGACCGACGGATTGATATTCAACCAGCTGAAGATGAAGATGGTAAGTTTACAATAAATTGATTGTTTTTACATTTAACGTTTTTACATTTCTTTGACGTTGTGAACAGATCAAGATGATGGTTATTCAGTCAAACACGTGGCATACGCTCGTTACTTACGAAACCATCGTCTTATTAATGAAATATTTTCGGATACTGTTGTTCCGGATGTGCGTTCAGTGGTAACAACAGGCCGAATGCAAGTGCTGAAACGCCAGGTGCAGTCGCTCACAATGCACCAGAAGAAACTCGAAGCTGAGTTGCAACAGATTGAGGAGAAGTTCGACGCGAAGAAGCGGAAGTTTATTGAGAGCAGCGAACAGTTTCAGGAGGAGTTGAAGAAGGTATGTGTGTTTAGAATCATTGAAAAAGAATGATACAATGTTATTTTTTATGATATAGCATTGTAAACCTGCTGTTGATGATGAGACATTCCAAAAATTGGTTGAGCGCCAGTATGATGTGCTTCGCAAGGAGCGTATGAAAGGACAAGATGATCAGAAACTGAAACCGGAAGAATCGGCAGCGTCGAATGGTCCACCGGCGGCAAACAGTGAGCCTGTGCAAGCAAACACGACTGCATCGCAACCACCGAATACGTCGCCCAACGACGAAGCCCAATCTCAACATGAAGTAAGTAAATTGTTATCCCTGGTTGGTGTGATGTATATAGATAGAAAGAAGACCACCGAAGTTTTAAGGTTCAAGGTGAATTTACTAGGGGAAAACTTAACGATTATCGTTATTTTTTTATTATTTATATTTCTCATTATGTCTCATCACACAAATTAGGGGTGTCAAAAACTGTCAATGGGCGGTGCCAGTTTTTCTTTTAAATTTTCAAGAAGAAGTATCGATACTTGACTTACTTCTTTCCGTTACCATTTCGTCGATTTTTCTGAAACTTTGACACTCCTATTCTCATCATCATCAAATCCATCGAGTTCATTTTAATAACGCAGTGGCGAAAGCACACTAAATCGTTCGAAATTTTGTAGAACAATATCTCTTCCTCTTAAACTGAAGTTGTCTGTCTCTGGGATCGGAATCGGCATATAAAAAAGGGCGTCCCGGTTAACTTTTCTCCTGGTAAGGTAGAAACAAAACTCTTGAGTCATTTCGCATACTTTCGATCAATGTGCTTACAATTGTGTCTCATTGTCCGGCAAACGCAAAAATTGTCACCAACATCCTTACCAAAATCCAACAGCGAGCGAAGTTTGGGCCCATTTGCTTTTTATTCACTTCTCCTCCTGAGCGAATCGTCTCTGTGTATTACTTGTGTAAATGTATAATGCTGTGACATTCTCTTTGCAAATTAACATTAACAACAGGGCATAGTACTACATTACATTCAGGTAACTCCACCACTACCTATGTTTTTTGTGAAAAAAGCTATACTGCACGCTGTTTTAGTACATTAAGTTCATTGAGTTTTCGACTGTGTGAGCTGCGGTTTCTGACTAACTGTGTTTCTTTTAGCCTATAAAGCAGGAAGTTATTCAGCCTGATGATAAGCCGTCGGCGCAACAACTTGCCGATATGCCTAAAGTACCATCACCGGTCTCGAATGGGAATTATGCACCACCTGAAATTAAAGAAGAAAAAATGCAAATTGATGATACAGTGCCGGTAACGCAGGCGCCTGTTGTTCATCATCCTCCTCTTCCTCCGCATCAGCCGCAGACGATGTCGCATTCTCCAGCTACGACTCAACAACAAACAGGAGCGCAACAACCGTCACACACTGCGGGGCAGCTACATCAACCACATAGCCCCGGATTAGGTCATCCGGGCCATCCTCCTTCACCGCATCATGTGCCGGGTCATCCGGGAATGACACCAATGCAGCATCCTCCCTCGAGTGGAATGCATCCACATGGTGGACCACCGTCACATATGTCACCACATCCTGGTATGCCTCCGCATACAGCCCCGCCTCATACTGCCCCAGGTAGTTCTCCACACTCGACTATGTCGCCTACACATCCGAATAGTGGGCCGCCTCCACCTGGAGGTCCACATCATGGCCAACCACCGCATGCGCAGCATCCTATGCATGGTCAAGGCGGTCCTCCAGGACAGGCAGGTTCACATTCGCCTGGGCCCGGACCGCATGGCCCGCCGAACGTTTCCTCGCATCAGGTTTCGGCGCATTCCCAAATGCCACCGCATATGCAACCACCGCCACATCAACCTGGGCAAGCGCACTCACCACATCCACAGCAGCAACAAGGACCTCCGCATCAAGGTCAGCCTCCATCTGGTCCCCATCATTCTCAAGGTCCACCTCATCAGCCACAAGGGTCAACAATTCATCAAGGTCAACAAGGACAGGGACCACCACATCACCAAGGACAGCCGCATCAACAGGGCCCGCATCACTCACAGCCGCATCCGTCGGGACCACCACATGGACAAGGACTTCCCCCTCATCAGCAAGGCCCTTCACATACACAGGCACCACCGCATCATGCTGGTCCACCTGGGCATCAAGGTCCTCCGGGACATCATTCTCAAGGCCCACCGCATCAGGGAGGTCCGCCGCACCAAGGAGGTCCACCTCATCCACATGGGCAAGGCCCTCCACATCCACCGCACAGTCAAGGCCCTCCCACACACCACCCACAAGGACCACCACACGGAGGAGGCCAAGGCCCACCTCATACCCACTCGCAGGGCCCGCCTAATGGTCACTCACATCCTAATGCACCTCCTCCCAACCAACCCCAAACACATCCGGCGGTGCCAACATCTCACCCGAGCTCAACACCTCCACATCCAGGTCATCCGAGTATCCCAACTTCTCATCCAAATTCACCTGCACCCAACTCTCATCCGGGTGCACCTTCCACTCATACTCCCGGTCCGCCTCATTCGGCGACTCCACCGATTCATTCGAACGCTCCTATGCCGTCCCATCCAGGTGGACCGGCACCACCTCCAGGCTCTATGATGCCCACTGGACAATATCCTTATCAACACGGTCAGTATGGGCCCGGAAATCCACAATCTGTTCCTTTACCACCACGACCCCCGCATCCTTCATATCCTTACCCCCAGCAGCAGGGCTATCATCAACCTTATCCACAATATCCTCCTCATGGATATTACAATCAACCGTATTCACAATATCCTCCGCATATTCCTCGTCCACATCTTCCATACGGCCACCCTGGACTCGCAGATGGACAGGTTCCTCCGGAGCATGCAATGCAAGGTCCCTATGGATCTCAGCAACCGAGTGATGATCGGTCTGATGGACCTGACGGTGGACATGATGGAGCGATGTCGTCTACCGCTGATGATAAATCAGATAAAATGGATATCGAAGAGAAGGATAAGAAGGATGATTAAATCTATTGGAACATTGAGGCATGAAGAACAATTTAGTTTCATTAGTATGTTTTCTTCTTAATTTTTAAAACGTGGCTACTTTTAGTACTTCTTTCTATTTTTTTTATTCACACATGTTATATCAAGTTTTACAATAAGTAAACATAATTAAATTTGGATATAAGGACTCACTCGAGAATCATAATCGATTAATGTGCATTATTGTAGTTAATGCGGTTTTGAAATAAAGTGTTTTGCTAGGAACTCACATGTTTTATGACTGGTGGTAGGGAATTACTGGAAGTCGCACCGCCCTAAGGGTCTCAGGGGAAGTGCGAGAGTTTACAGTGGTATACCAAGATGCTTCGGAAAATTATGAGCTGAACAGAAAATGCGTATTTTATACCTAAAACAGCGGCAAAGATTCTGCAAGGCGGATCCTGTCTTCAGTCGCGCTCTCACTGACCGAAATTCGGATAAAGCCGATAACGCTGCAATGTGCATGGAAGAGATGCAAGAAGTTACGCTACAATAAGAACTTCAAAAATCCCTTTTAAAAGATTTGCATTTCTTTTGGCAATACTGTCAAAAGTTATTTTATCCCACTATTTTAAAATCCCGACTCACTGCACGGGCCGAATTTCTCAAGAAACCAAGAAAATGTTTGTTAACACAAAAACAGAAAGAAGACTGAAGATGTACATAAAATCACATCTTGATCGACGGGTTGGGCAGCAAGCAAGAACTGACTTATTTTATGCATAAATAAGTGCAATAAATCCCACACAGAAATGCTCGTTCTGGATGATCTGCACACCACCAAAGTGATACGTCCCTCAATACCTAGAAGAAATATATAATAAATCCTTTTTATGAATCATTAAACACTAACAGCTTTTCTTAAATAACATAGATGAATACTTTTATTTCTAATTATATTTTCCGAGATATTTCATTAAATGTTGTCAATGAAAACACACTACTTCACACATAGTTTAATCAAATGAAGACCATACACACAAAATCACACATAAAATTATTCCCTACGTCATAACTTAATGAGTTTCTATTACATGTTTTTTTGTAAAACTTGTTAGCTACCTTAACATTACTTATCATCACTACTTGATTCAGTTGTATTTCCCTCCCCATCTGGTGCATCCCTAAAATTTCTTCCTAAAAGCGCCTCCAAGTTGCCATTAAAATTCTCCAGACTACTATCCAACAATTTCCTCGCATCAAAATCCTCCAAATCCAACTCACTTAAAATATCCTCCTCCAAATTAGGATTTACCAACGACGATGAAGAAGAAGAGACATTTTCTTGGCCACAAACAAACCGATTACTAAACCCAGGCATAGATGCAACATCTTTCTGTGTTGACAGCAACGTCAACCGTTGTAAAAGATGATCTATACGCTCCTTGCCTTCGTGTAATTGTCTATCAAGCGTTGACGTACTACTAGAAGATGGTGAAGGTCCTTGAACGCTTGTTTCCGGAACGAAAGCTTTCAAATTCGACGGCTTTTCAATTTCTACATCCTCATTTGTCAACTTTAAGGCCAACTCCTCTTCCTCTTGATTATTCGAAATCTTCGGATTTTCTGTTGAATTATTATCCTGATCTGTAGTAATCATTAATTCTTGAGTAATAGGTGTGTCTTTCTGCTGCCATTGGTGTAAACTGCTGGAAACACGACGCAGATTCATGTCTTGAGCTTCCTTAGCGAAGTCAATAGACTCGTCGTCTTCTTCGCATAAGGTATTTATGTCTTTTTCAAATTCATCGGCGCTTTCGTCGTTTTGTCCGAGGTCGTCTTCCGGGAGGAGATCCTCAGTTACGTGATGTAGGCGTGCCTTAAGACGTTGTGAGATTTCTTCTAGTTCGATGAATTTTCTTTTTAAAGCTCTGTTGAAAGTTTCGTCAGGTGAACTAGGTTCTTGCTTGGGAGGTTGGGGAACTGTTGCTGACTTAGGTGTAGTCGTATACGATGTATTTGTTGTACTTATTTTTTTGTTATATTTTGTTATATCTTCTAGTGGAGTTATGTTTATCTGAAAATTATATAACACAATTTAAAAGTTTTTTTAATAGATACAAAGGAAATTAGATATATTTTGTGAACGGATCGTGTTTGTATTTCATTCATTTGCTTAATTCTTAAATCTATGCGCTCCCAATGTTTGTCGAATGTACTAGTCATTCAAAGATACAAAAGTTTTCCGGCGCTTTGAATTTGTAGATGGAATTGATTGAAATCGTCAATTGGCAAACATATTGACACTTAAAAGTATCGATTCTTTTGCCAATACGAAACTTATCCCTACTCATCTTTTACATATTTGGTTAACAGCCTAAGGTTCTGCACATGAAACGTTGCCATTTTTTAGCTTAAGCAAAATTAAAAAAAAAAAAACGGACTTTGGTAGTATTTCAACTTATTCAGTTCTATTTTCAAATTATTTGTACATAAAGGTGCTTACTTTTAGCCTTGACAGTTACTGGCAGTATAGACAACTTCATGTACTGTAATTCTTTAGTTAAATGAAAAAAATCTACTCACTTTGATTTGTCCATTACACTTATTATTAAAATCCATAATATTAAACCATCCCTCAATCGTCGGCAAACCAGCTCGCAAAACCGTTAAATCCACTGTGGCAAAACCAATAATTGTATCAATCTGCATATTCGGAATTGTCGATCCATTATTACATTTTCTCCAAATTTTAAACAGTAACCGACGATTATTCTAAATCAAAAAATTGCATTTCATAGACGGCTCATCATAAGTTATAAAAGTTTATGTAAAAATTACATCAACAACAACAAACTTACAGTAGTTAAGTATTCAACAGGAACAACAACATCATGCTTCAAATTCCAGGTGGGACTCGTCGTTTTCTGAACAATATGAGTAGTCTTAACAACGCCATCTTTAATCTCGTAGCTCACATACGTGCTGGGCAGCAACTCTTCTCGCACCACCTTGCCTTTCATTTTCCGCACACGACATTTCTTTCTCGCTGGCAAATGCAATGCAGACTCAACGACAATCTGCGCCTTAAAAGTCTGTTTCGCATTCAGATCTATATTCATCACACCTTGAAGTGTTTCCAAAAGACTTGAAGTCGGTCGTTGCCCGCCACTACTTCCGTTCATATTAACATTATTCAAGTTTGTATTTAAACTATGAGATTGTTCATTTTGAGAAGTTTCATTCTCAGCCTCCATCTCGGCAGGCTGCGATTCAGTTTTTACAGCAACAAGCTGTTGGAGATACGCTTGGATAGTTTCAAGTCGACTGTCGACATCTTTACTACAAGACATTTCTTTTTCGTCGGTTTTACTGGTTACTCTTAGGAAATTAGAGTTTTCTGATAGTGAAGGTGTCACTAGTGTACTTTTATCAACTTTTTTCAGTGGTGTTTTTATATTAACATTTTCTGGGTCTGAATTTTCTTTAGTTTTCTCTTTTTCTTTACACGTTGTTTCTGCCAATTTTAGAGATTTTCTTCTAACTTTCTGTTTTTCCGGTTTTTGATCGGAAGATAGTAAATTTTTGGGTGGAATAAAATGTTTAGAACGTTTCACAATATCATCAGTAAAACCACGTTCGGATTGTAGGTTTTTGATTTGTTCTTCCGACCCTAGAGCGACTAAAATCTGTGCGTTACCAACTGTTTCACTGTTTGTGACATCTTTAATGGGTTCATACCAATCGGTGCCGATAACAGGCAGCTTATTTCGCTCCAAATATTTGATAATAACCGGATTACGGAAAGCTAGGTAGTATTGATGTAATGGAATTTTACATATACCTGTAAAAAATATGAAATTTTATTATTTGTGTTTAAAAAACACGTGTATGAATGTTCCATGAAAAATTATATAAATATTTCGTCTCGTTGCATCTTCACATAGACAATATTGTCTAAAAAAGAAAATAAAAAGACAAAGAAAACCTCTTTTCTTTTTCAACCAACGCATACTGATCGATTTTTTTTCGGCAAAATTATTTCTAATTTAGTTGCATTCTTGAACATTTCAGGGTTTATTTTATTAAGCTTATCTCGTGGATATAGAAAATTTGAAATCATGCATGCATCTGGAAGTGACTATTTGGTCTTTGATTTTTTACTTTGATACGAAAATAAAAAAATTAATTTGAATTTACATACCAATAACTTCATCACCACTATAGTTTGTAGTTCTCGACGAGAAAAACTCCAAAATCATATGATTCTCACGCAAATTAAACAGGAAATCCTCGTCGTAAACGTACGGAATCACTTGGTGGTAATTAAAACGTACTTTATTACCACCATGAGTCACATTACTACAGACAAAGTCTAGCTGGCAGAAGGGTTGGCACGAGAAGTATGTTTTCGTATACGCCGATTGATATTCAACATCAGAGACGAAGATGAAACCGAAAAGAATACATTTCTGAAAATAACAATGAAACATCAATGTAAAATCAACTAAACGCCTAAAATACTACAAAAACAGAATTACTTCTATCGGAGATTCTGAAAGGTTTAAATCAGTCTTATTTGTTGATTTCGGCAACGTTTCAGCCTTTCTTTGAGGTGTTTTACTATTTTTTACATTGGATTTCAGTGGTTTGTTTGTAGTTTTCTCAATTGTTACAATTGTTGTCTTTTTCTTTATTGGAGACTTCTTTTTCGCCTCCTCTATAGGGTTTTTAGGTTCTATGTCTTCCAAAATGAAAGTGTCATCCAATTTATCATCGTTTGATTTACTTTCTTTGTGCAGCAAAGAATCTAAGAATTCTTTCCCGAAATAAAGACGATCACAACCGAGTTGTAATTGTACTTTCAAACTGCCGGTTATGATAGGCGAATCCTCGGTTAAATAAAACTCAACTTCGTTAACACAAGTCAACGCAGGAGAGTTATAAAATTCGAAAAAGTTGAATTTTCCAACTCCAAGTGTAACAGCTTTCCTTTGGCGCAACGTCCGTGCTGTTAGCTTTAATACTATCTCGATTTCTTCGAAATTAACTATATCTAAGTTTTCTATATCGTGTATTACTATTTGCTTGAAGTAAATCACTGAAAGTAAATAATATACTTCAAGATAAACTGTTATAATTTGAAGTCAATTTCTAAGGTTATCTTAGCCAAGTTCCAAACCCTTATGTAAAATTCCATGTAGATTTGAAACTCAGCTAGATTTACAAGTAAAAAACTGAAAAATATTACCATTTTCCAAAATATGTTTCGAACATTTCTTGACAGAATTGACACTATTTAGGCCTGTATCAATTTTCGATTGCTTCTTCGCACTTTTAGCAATACCAACAGGAAGACAATATTCTATAAAATAACTAACGGTTAAATCGCTAAGTTTCGAACTTTTCTTGTCTCTCTCACAATTTACAGCATCACAAAGCTTAGTTTTGCCCTCAGACGAGATGCTGAAACTATGAAGAGCCACCTTAAGTGAGTTAATATAATGAAAAACTTCAAAGTTATCATGCTTCGTCATACTTTTAACATTCGACTCAATATTTCGCGTTTTTTTCAATGTTTGTCGTAAATTTAAAGGTGGCACCTTGTTCTGTGGGTTCATTCTTAAACTAAGATTCAATTTACAGTACGCTTTGCACGTTTGGCATGCACAACTCCTCTGCGTGTCTGCAAATGATCGCGATGTAAGTGCACAAATATCGCTACCAGACAACGAGCGAAACGTATCCAAAGCTCGATTTTCTTCATCGTTGTTCATTGGATCGCCATTCATATATGCCAAACATGTATGTTTATCTTGTACACTTAACTCTGCATTGCTACATACGTTTTCTAAAGCTTTTACGTTTTCGATAGCGTTTTCTTTATAAGTTGGTTCATTTCGCAGAATTGTTTTCATCATTGATGCCCGTAAAGCTTCACCCTGTCGCAGAACTTGTTGTAGGAGGTTTATCTCGCTTCTTTCTGTGGTTTTATAACGTATCATTGTGAAATAATTAGATTTATACCGCAAACTTATGCAATTGCCGCAAAAAAGTATAATATTTGGTAGAAAATTAACGAACACAAACTTAAACAGCAGTTAAACTGTCAGAAAAAATGACAGCCTGACAGAATTGACATGTTTACGACCTCGACAACAAAACATTCGACGATCAGGATGAGTGATTGAAAATTATAGCTTTCTATCGCTCATTGCCGGTTGTGTTTTATGATCTATGTAAGGTGTATATAATGATTGGGTGGAAATGATTGTGCTTACCTTAAATTTACGAGGTTATCACCAACAGAAAGCCACAAATTGGAATAGGGAACACACAAATACTATAAACAGCTAGGCAAACACACGCAAACT
>WSZQ02030620.1:0-32667 GCA_019419845.2 Weissflogia rhopalogaster | reverse complement strand
TTAGGTTTGGTTAGGTTTGGTTAGGTTTGGTTAGGTTTGGTTAGGTTTGGTTAGGTTTGGTTAGGTTTGGTTAGGTTTGGTTAGGTTAGGTTAGGTTAGTATTGGGTCATTCCACGTCAAAGAGTTAAATTTATTGAGGAGGTTCTACAAAGTCTATGGTGACATCTGTTGTGTGTGTGTGTGCCTATTTGTTTTTTTTTTTATTTTTATTGCTCTCGACCTTGCATCGATGGAGTGGTTTTTCAGACATTTTGTTAAGCGATTGGGAAAAATGCTTCAGATTTTTTTTTTGAGGTACTCGCCTCACCTCATCACTTTTTATAGGTATTAGCGGTTATTTATTCCAAATTTATTTATCAACATAACTTTTCTAAACTAAATTAGGTATTATAAGTAATACTGTAAATTGGCGTAAGTTTTAGATTAGTTTGTGCAAAATTTCATATACGTATTTTTAAGGTTTTAAAAACTTTTATCACATTCAAAAATTCGTTCTCGTCTTGTTTATATATTCATATATTTCCTTCTTCCACTTACAACTAGATCCCATACCACTTTGTTGTCGTATATATTCGCATTCAAAGAAATGCGCTACATTGAGGAGTATATCACAATGGGGACATTCAGGTTTTGGATTACCTTCTAGTAGGAATAAATGGGTTGCGTTGGTGTGACCAATGCGTAGCCTACTGATTATTACCTGTTGTGATCTTGTGAGGAAGAAAATTTATTAATGAATAAATAAATTCAATTAATAAATAACTCTTTCAGTTATAATTTCGTCATTTCTTTGAATTTTTATTTGAAACTTGTATCTGATATTTTTAAGCTAACAAACTTTAGGAAAATCAAAAGATTGAAAAATCCAAGTTTGATCCCCGCTAGGAATAAGTAAAAGGACATATTTAATTATAATTGGTGATGTATATGTTGTTATGAAATTAAAATAGAAGCTTTATAAAATTAATTAGTACAAATACATATTTTCAATTGAAGTAATATGCAGACCATATTGAATCATATCTCGTTTGTCATTACTTCTATAAAAATCTCATTTAATTTCAAGTAAATAAACGAAAATAACCAAATAGCTATAAATATAAACTAATAATTTCGTGGAAATGAATAAATTCACATTTCTGACAACCATCATTGTCGTATTTCACAAAATATTCACAAAGCCGACAGCAGAGATTACTTTATTCATTAAATTTCGTTTTATGCGCATTGGGTATGCATCAATCAACGCATAAATATCAGTACCAATACTAATTTTCTTTCAGCATTATTTTTACATTTTGAAAAACATGGAAATGACGGCAGATATATTTAACGTAACTCGTCGGCTTTTATCGAACGTGTCACAACGCCATCCTCCCCAACCCGCCTCACGCACCAGACCACACAGTGCAATGTATGCAAACGTACGTTTACATAATTTTAAATATTTTTCGTTGCGCCCTCCGCTCCACCCTATTGCGGGACCGTGTTCACAATGGTGAGCATTTTCATGTGTCGCTGCCAATCAAGCATTATTAAACATTATGTTTATGCATGAACGTGTAAAAACATTCGCATGTTATCGAATTTCGCGGTGGGGCCCCGGTCATCTGCGTTTTTATTCAATGCGCACGTAGCCAGACATCATCCTAGTGGAAATATTGCTGTAATTTATGAAAGTTTGTAATTAAAATTTATCGAGTTTTTCATGATGTGTGTGTGCAATGAGGGATGATGCTAAAAATTGTCTATCAAAAACATGTTTTCAAAATAAATGTAAATTTGACGATGATTTATAGTTGAGTACTCAATAATTTTTACTATTCAACAACCTTTTTATACCACATAGTGGCGGCCCAATCCGGTCTCGCTACTGATGGTACTGCCTGAATTCTTTGTGCATATGGGGTTTTTCCGGGGACTGTTGCAAACGAATCGCCCAACCTTCGTTCGCGTGTTTACCGCGAAGTGGGCCGGGTGAGTTCGCGGACGGCGCCGCAACCGCTTGTTGAGTGGGGAGACCAAGTGGTCACCCATCTAACGCTTAGCTACGTCCGACGTTGCGTAACTGCAGTGATCTAACGAGCACCGAGCTCCACAACGCGGCAAGCCGCTGCTGTACTCAATAATATTAAATAAAATTCTTTTAACGGAAAGCTGGTGCTTGAGATTACAATTCAACATAGAGTTCTTTAATTCCACGTCGAAGAGTTAAATTTGGTGAAGAGGTTCTACAAAGTCTATGGTGGCATGCCAAATTTCATTTTAATATTTTACATGGTTATCTTCTCAAAGGGGAGGAGTGCAACATGACATATAAGGGGGCTGGTCTAAAAGTGGCAAATTTGATTAGACTTTCTATGAGTTTTGTGGGAATTTATTCCCGCCGACGTCATATGTCATGAACGCAGTTGAATGTACATTTCAACCGTACACCTTTAGGCTGTTTTTAGTAGCCGACTTCTATCATGTTCCTATACTACCTCTCTTGTGTTTCTACAAATACTTTTCTCTTCAGACTTCAGAACTCCGCTCGTTTTCTTTCACTCTAGCCATACTTGACGGCTTACGTTCCTCTGTCATTTGGTCTTCAACCACATTTATTTCGCTCTCAACCGCATTCGACTTCACTCCTCTGGTCCTCTGGGTTGGTGTTTGACTCTCAACGATGATTTTTTTAACCTACGAATAGTTATTGGATCATTCCACGACTTTGATATCTTACATGATTAGAAGCCTATATAGGGCTTCTCAAAGAAGAGGAGCTTATTATTCACAGGATTGTCTAAAGGTAGCAACTTTGCTGGGACTTTCAAAGAGTTCTATAAAACGTAGAAGTCTGCGCTAGTCTATTAAATACATCTTCATTTATAAATGCGTCTGAATGTGGGGCTGGTGTTTGAGTCTCAATAAAGATTACTTTAATGTATGAATTGGGCCATTCCTAGCCAAATAGACCAATTTTAAAGATGGTACCATCTCGACCATCTCTTAATCGAATGAAATGTGTTCAAACCCATTTTGAACTGGGACACTAGCGCCTATCTTAGTTAAGGAAAACAGTTTATAACGATCATTAAACTTAGGACAGTAAATATATTAATTATGCGTTTGGGAGAAACCATTAACGCATCATGCGGTGCACCACCAAGCGCACCACCGCATCCATAGTATGAAATAAACAGATTCAAACCAGCCCTGAGCCGAATTACTTGTATCTCAACGAAGAGCCTAAAAACCTCAGAGTACAATTTCTCCCGCATACAGTTTATTGCCTCCGCGGCCTTACAACCCGCGTCTTTCCACGTCAAAGGAATCAATTTAAAAAATGGTCCCTGCTCGACCATCACCAAATCAAATGAAATTTAATGGGAACGTTTTAAAAGGTCTTCTATGGCGACATGACAAATTTCACTTTGATATCTTACATTATTGCATATATAGGGCTTTTCAAAGAAGAGGAGTTTATCCTGATACCACGCTGTATTGTCTAAAGGTGGCAATTTTCCTGGGACTTTCAAAGAGTTCGTAAAACGTCGAAGACTATGATGTTGCACCATTACATCTAATGTAATCAGAGTACATTATTGGGCTCCATTTATTTAATCTACGAATAGTTATTGGGTAATTCCACGTCAAAAAGACCAATTTAAAGGATAGTCCCTACTCGAACGTCTCGAAGCCCAATGAAATTTGATGAGGAGGTTCTGCAAGTGACAACTTTGCTGAGACTTTCTAAGAGTTCAATAATATATAGAAGTCTGTGTTTTTGCCATGTTCGAAAATCCTGGATCCAAAGCTTGCGCCATTGTGAATTTGTACCGGTCTTTCAACACTCTTCCCAATTAACAACTATATTTGATACATCCGTGTTATCGCTCTATTTCTTTTTGTGGTAGCGCAGACTTCCACCGTTGTTCCACTAAGAGATCCACGGCGGTATTCCTGCTGCTTTCGAACAACTTATTGTTAGTCCTGTTGGGCTTGGCGTTAAGTTAACAAACTACTTGTCGTGCTTCATCTTGTGATCTGCCTATCCTTGCGCATGACACACTAGTTTGTTGGCATGTATTTTTGATACTCTTCTGTGCATATTAGGTTGGCATCTATAATTACACCTAGGTAATTAATGACCATGACGTAATCAACTGGTCGCCGGTGATGTTGCTTCTGTCGTTTAATATATAATGTTCAATCATTATCTTGGAACTTGGCGTACATGCAAGATGTTTCCAGTCGCGCCAGTAGGGTTCCACAACTTTGATTCTTTCAATTGCTATAAATTTTATAGCTCCCAAATCTTAGTGTCGCATTTTGGGCATCCTGTTCGGAAAGGGCCCCAGCTGGTCAAGAATCGCCTCATGTAAGGTCCATTCTCATACAGAAACGGGAAATGATATAGGGGCACCCCCTCCTCCCGTCCAAACATAAATATCCACAAAATCTAAGGAAATGAATCCAGTAGTACTTACATCGAAGATTAAGGAAAAGAAACTAAGTTCGTAATTAATATTTATCGAATTTTGACAATACGACGTTATGGAAACAAAGCAAATATGCAAAAAAGCAAAAACCGAGTGAAAACGAAAGCGAATCACGGTGGAAAACACGTCCGAGATACACAGGCTAACGAAAATAACGGCTGATAACATTGTGCCCGCGTTCGGAACAACATTGCGCGGCAAATGTGCGAAGAGCTTTTCATTGTTGGTTTTGCACTTGTTTCGCTCGTGTTTTGTTTGCATTTTTATTGGTGTGAGATGATTTATTTTAATATGTGCTGCAGCGTACGCACATCACAACTGTTTTAACTCATATTATGTAACAAATCCCACAAAAAGAATGGTTAAATCATTGACAAAAATAAATAAACAAACGCAAATTGCGCGCACAATAAATCATTGCTTTCCAATTAGATACATCGAAACAATAACAAATTAAAACGTATAAATCTCAGCTGCTGTCAAAGTTTCCAGGCTACCACACTTGCGTAGTGTAGACAGACATAAATGTGGAATACATGCGAAACAATCGGACGCTGTGTGAAAGTAAACAAAATCAATTCAATTTGAGAGAAGGCAAAAAAGATGGGAAAACGCGCGTTTAATCGGAGCGTTGTCAGGCTGGCGTTATTCATATTTTACACATATCACGTCATTTCCCTGTGGGGATCAGTGGCGTTCAGATATGTTTCAAAGAACTATACAATTATAGTTAGTCACTAACAGAAGAGAGTTGTGATTTAAATTTCCTAGAAGTTTCCGTCGTTGTAATGATTATGCTCATTATTTGCAAATATTTTTGTCGCTGAATCAAAACATCAAAACCCCTACTCTTTGATCTGTTTGTAACTACGCCACTGGAATGCGTGATAATATTGTGGGCGAACATGACAAGCTTTGACAGTGTCGTTTTGTCGCACGTTGTATGTTTGCATGTTTTCCTTGTGCATTGTACAGCTGGTTTTGTTTGCGCTACGTCTTCGACGCAACACGTACGTGCGAAAGCGTTTAGCGTTCGACGACGGAGGCAGTGTCGACCCTCTTGCCCTATGCCCCTTTCACCCAACCGCCCCCGTCGCTAAACTCGGCAATTGTTGCTCAACTTTGTTTTTACGCTGCAGCGCTCCGCGAAATTTCGGTGCAGATCCGCGTTATTATTTGATCATGCCAGTGGAGGCGACGCTGCCTCCGTAGCCTCCCCCTTCCCCGCCTGAACACGCCAACCGGATGCCAGAAATAAATCAATAGTTTTCAGCGCCCCGGAGTTTAACAAAGACATAAGATAGCGTAACGAACGTACTCGTATTTTTGCATTCTTTCGTAAGTACCTTCGCTGGTGGGCGCTCGCGCGCTCCTGCTTGCTTCCCCCTTCCAGCGCGCCGTCGCCACCACGCCACGATCGCAGGAAGCCCTGCATGCTGATGTCTGTCTGTCTGTGTATGTCTATATGCATGCAACCGTAGGAGTGTACGTACATGTGCACGGTAGTATGCGTAAGCACTTGTATAAGGACTTGTTACTCGTTCAATTCCCATCAGGCACGTGCCGTCAGTTTTCATCTTGTTTTCCCTTTTTCGCCATCCGCGCGCTCTCGCACGCATCAATCTTACCAATGCTCACCGTCTTACTTCTTCGCCGATCATACCCCCTACTACCCTTGAATTTTACACATTTTAAACGCGCGTATTAAAAACTTGTCATTTAACTACAAAACTTCTTCATTTATAGCGAACTAACACCTTGCTCACTAAACTATTCTGGTCGAAACAGGCTAATCTTCAATCAAACACAGTTAATTGAGCTAATTACCTGCTCCACCATTATTAATCGAACATATTTTTGCTGTGGGAAGTGCGGACCTGAAATTATACACCCTCCCCGTGTAACACTTGTTTACCCGCGCGTGTTTGACGCCATGCGGGAAGGAAGCACGAAAGGAGGCTCTCCTCCTCGAGAAGGTTTTACGACGAGCGCGAGATGAAAATGGAAATATTATATAAATAGCGCAACGGTATGGCAAACAACAAACAAGCTTACGCGGCAGTGGTGCGTTTGGTACGCGCTCGCTAGGGGGATGGAGGCAGCTATGGTGGTGGTGGTGGTGGTGGTTCAGCGAGGATCGAACGTGAAAAATGGGGAATGAAGCTGCGAACAAAGACGCGCCGAACATGATGCTCGGAATGAGGGAAATTTTAATACACTTAGTTATAAAATTTCTGCCTACCGCCTACAGGCCTAGCGCGCGCTTCTAGCACTCGAGGAAACAAAGGACGACGCCCGTATTGCCGGAATTCGGGAGTCGTAAAATTGAATTAGGCAAAAAGTTCTACATGCTTATTATATTTTTTTATTAACATTCCTGCAAATTCGAGCGAAATAAAATTAAAATTACGCTCTCAAACTTGTTTGCGTTCTTGTTTTAAACATGGTTTTCGGGTTTCAACTGCCACAAATTGTTCCAATTGCATGTTCATTCATAGTATTACAATAATACTTGGTAACACAACTATTTCTTTCTTAGGGACGTTTATACATTGCGAAAACTTTATATTCATGGCGTCGTAACAGAGAAAAATTATATTTCTTGTGATTTTTAAGGGAAACGCAACCAACGAGTAAATTCATATTATCAGAACTTTGTAAATTGCTGATTATATATTTTTTTCTGATCATTATTGCAGCTTTGAGCAAAATTAAATTAAAATAGTACTCTTAAAATTAAACTTGTTTGCATTCATGTGCTGAACTGGGTAGTCGTGTTTCAACTGCAACAAATTCTCCTAGTTGTAAATGGATTCACACAAGTTCATACAAGTTATACAACACTTCTGTTCACACAACTACATTTGAAGCTATAAGCATGATTAAAATGTCTAAAAAAATGCAATTATTATTTGAAGTGACTTACAATTAATTATAACGACGGTATCCCTTTACATTTGCATTTATGCCATCATAAGTTTGTAAAATACTTATTTATATTGCTTAATTTATGGAAAATTCAAAAAATATTTAATTATTACTGCCCTATGTTATATTGAATTTTAGCAATTTAGTGTGAAGTTTGAATTATATATTTGAGAGCAAGAACTTAGTAATGATTTTTCCTAAGTCATTCACACAACTACTAACATACAGTTTGTTTGAACGACCCCAGACAAGCTAGCATTGACATATCTAAGAAGAACATGTAATCATTTAGCACAATTAATGAATTTTACAAAGAAATGAATTTATTGAAATTGAAATTTAACCCGGAAAGAGAAAATTTGAAACCCCCGACCGGGTTTGAACCGGCGACCTTTGGGATACCGGCCCAACGCGCTACCAACTGCGCCACGGAGACCCCGGGAACTCTACCTGGTACTTCGAATTAACGCTTTACTATTTGCCGAGATGTCTTGGCTGACTTTGAGAATATATGTTATATTGAATTTTGGCAATTTTGTGTGAAGTTTCAATTATATATTTCATTGCAAGTACTTAGTAATGATTTTTCCTAACTCATTCACACAACTACTATCATACAGTTTGTTTGAACGACCCCAGACTAGCATTGACATATCAAAGAAGAATGTGTAATCATTTAGCACAATTAATGAATTTTACAAAGAAATTAATTGAATGAAATTGAAACTTAACCCGGAAAGAAAAAATGTCGAACCCCGACCGGGTTCGATCTGGCGACCTTTGGGATACCGGCACACAATTACTATCATACCGTTGATAGTAATTGTGTGAATGAGTTACGAAAAATCATTACTAAGTACTTGCTCTCAAATATGTATTACTACCCTCTTTGTTTGCCTACGGTAACATATGTTAACATAAATAACCCTTTAGTACGAAGTGTTAAGTTATAACAAGCTTTACAAAAATTTCGAAAAAGAAGTGATCCATTGATGTTCTGACGGATTTGGACGTATTCCAGTATTTTTCCAATTGTGGGGAAAGCGATTAGAGTACATATGATCAGAAAGTCGCATTTGTACATTACTGGTAGATAATGAGGATGATAGAAACTGGGAAAGTGGGAGGGAATCCCTTGAAATATTACTAGATATGATTATCATTATGATCTTGGTACATTAAAAATGTTTATCAATAGTAATAGAAAGACTGACTTAATACGTGGCATGTTTTTATTTCGTCAGTAACGAACCAGCGGCCACCTTCAATGTTGTCCATACTTGCAGAAATGTTTATAGACAACTTTGAACAGAATTTATTTAACTTCAATCTCTCCCAACACCAGAATATCATTTTATCGTTTAGATACGTAAATGGTATTTTTTTATGCTCAGGGACAAATAGACAACTTGATAATTTCCTTGTTTACATGACTTCTTTAGATTTCAACATAAAATCTAATTTCCTAAACATCACAATTTAACACATTTCAAGTCAATTAGACTTCTCGGTTTATAGAAAACCTACAACTACAGGCGCAAGTATACCTTTTGAATCTTTTCACCACCGTTCAACCAAATTATCATCTCTCAACTACCCCGTACATCGACTAACAGCTATCCCTCTCTCACCAGATAATTTCAATTCAGAATTAAATACAATTAGAACCATTGCCAGCAATAATGAGTACAGAGACTACCTGGCTGATAGCATTTTATTGAATAAAAAATCTATCCAACAAATTTTTCCAACCGTACTTGAAAAAATAAAACATAATTAAATACAAATTCCCTACTGAAGCATTCTCACAGATAAAACAAGTAACAAATTAAAACGCCATAACTTTCGCGCAGGAATCTACAATCAAAACACTCCGAAATTTCTCGAACAACAAATTAAAATTAGAAGATGATAAGACAAACAGGTAGAAGCTTGAAGATTAGGTTTAAAGGACATTTGAAAATGTCAAACACTTCAGGACGTTCCTTGCGCTCTGCATTTATCGAATATTAATAATTATTTGATCAATATCAATATGCCAAATAAACTGAAAAGATTAATAATAACTACAAGGATATATAAAACGATATCGACAGTAAGAACAAGAAAGGGAGTAACAGAGCCATTCATAACTTCAGGATGTTTAAATTGCAAGTGCCGCCTCTGGTTTGCTGTATTACCACTGGTCTTAATCACCTTATCGCAAATGATGCAAACCGCAGAAAGAGCGTTGCTATCCTCCGTTTTTAAGCAATCTTTAAAATACTTCCTCCAAGGAGAACGCGTTCAAAAACACCGCAGCCACTAAAATAATGCGTTTTAATCTGTTCGTGTTATTGTGGCATCTTGTTGGCTCTGGTATCGATACGCGTCACTGTTTGACAGCTGCTTGAAGCGACATTGAAGTTTTTCGATTTTGGATTTAGATATTATTGTTGTTTATAAATAGGTTAATTTCAATTTTATCCCGGAAAGACACGCATTATTTTGTTTTTTGTTGTTGTTTGGTTTGTTAGTTGGTTTTCCAAAGTTGAATTGTACTAAATGTACTTCGAACAATAAAAAATCGGATTATTGTGAATCTAATAAATTAAGGCAAGGCGATACCCTTTCAGCAACAATATTCAATCTAGTACTAGACCACCTACTGAGGATCACAAACAGGAAAGGGACGGTCAGAACGTCAGGAAGCTAAATAATCGCGTACGCCGATGATGTGGTAGTATTAACTAAACAAGAATCATGAAGGAAATGATGAAATGATAACAGAGATTAAGTGGAAAGTGGATTAGTGGAAAATTTGGCCTGAAATGAAATTAAACACAAATAAGGCAAAATGATGACAACAACGAACAAACCGAAGAAAGAAATAAAAATCGGGGAAGAAACATATGAAATAGTAGATACTTTCAGATACCTAGGGGTAACCTTAAATTTCCAAGAGAAAAATAAACAAGAAATAGAAGCAAAATATGTAAACAAGAAAATACTAGACAGCAAACAAATTGGCAATAACACAAAAATAAAAATATATAAAACACTTATAAGGCCAGTACTAATGTATGCTACTGAGGCCATCACCATGACAAAGACTCAAGAAGAAACGCTGGTAATATGTGAGACACGAATAATAAGACAAATACTGGGAGAAGTAGGACAAGGGGACGAAGGAACTAGAGCTATAGAGACAAACAAGGAAATAGAAGAGAAACTTGAAAATGACTTGGTACTCAGAAAAATAAAGCACAGAAGAGCATAATGGCTAGGGCATGTATGGAAGATGTCAGAAACAGCATCAGCTAAGCAAATTATGAACTGGTTTCCAAAATCGAAGAGAGAACGAGGGAGACCAAGGAACAGCTGGTTCGATGATATAGAGAAGGATCTAAAAGAGGCATGGATAAACAACTGGAAGGAACTAGTCGTCGTATGCTAGGGCCGGAAAAAGTAGAATCGCAACACACAAAATATGAACAAGCAAAACGAGGAAAACACAGGACTAATCCCCCCAAAAATGGATTTAAAAACAAGCCTAATTATAGGCAGGCAAAACTACATAGCAGTGGAGAGCCAGACACTTGAATGCGAGATTTCAAACTTAGAAATCTTGCATTTGAGTTATAAAGATCATAAACAAAACATATTAGAAACAATTTACATAAAATAAGCGATAAAAGTGAATGCAAAAAATATTCTCAATGATTAGTTGTTCCTAATTATTAACACTCCTCACATTTACTTCGAAACATTTTTTTTGTAAATTAATATATTTTTTATTGGCTATCTACCCCAAGGTTTTTCCTCCGTGTTTTTACTCATAATTTTTGTGTGTTTACAATTCCTATGTACTTTTGGTTGTGTTGTTGTTGTGTGTTGAATGTTTGAGAGTTGGACATGTTGAGTGTTGAATGTTGAATATGCAACATTAAGCAAGTGATTGTGGAATGTTGTGGGGTTACCACTAGGTTGTCCAGGTGGGCAGGAATTTTTTGTATAAATATTGATTTGAAATTTTTAACTTTCAGTACCTGATGATGTCGCATAGACGAACTACATATTATACGAAATTTGAAATAAATAAGTAAAATATGTAAAGTATTAAATGACTTAATGTTTCTAACGATTATAAACATGTTTTATCAACAACTGGCAGGAGACCTCATCAACTCTATTAAAATAAAACAAATACGCATAAGCACATATTACATTCACTACAAATATGTTTTATTTTAAATATATTTTGACCATGAATAATTATAGATTACAAAAAATACTCTTAACTGATTCTCGCCACTGAGGCATTCAAACTTTTAACTATCTATAGAATATTATCAAATACTAGATGGGCACATAAATATTTCTAAAAGTGGCGAAAAACAATTTGGTGAAACTATATGCTCGTAATTTCTCTAGACCTTGGCTTTAAAAGCTTTTAGTGCTACTACTCATACGTCAAGCAGTTGCTCGATTATTTTTATTTCGCAGTTTGTCAGTGCCCTGTCGACAAAAGCTGCGCGTTGTGGTTGCAGTCGGCGGAATCTAGGTCAAGCATCGAAGTGCACCATCACCAGCACCGACAAATGCAATCCATTCACGGATCCTATTCATTCGCTGCGAAAGAAACGCGAAACAAGTTCGCAAACGCCTGAGAATTAACGCGAAAGGGAGAGAGTGCAAGGCGCAGCAGCAACCGTTTAACATCGGCAGCAAGAGAAGAAAAAAAAAACGAGGGCCGATTCGCGCTTAGCAACAAGCAAACTTGAGCGGTTAACTAGGCACTCGGCATGCCACCATCGCCGAAGAGTGCACACGCATGAGGACATGACGCAATGCGAATCCAACCAGCCACCGACATTTCGACTGGCAGTTTCGACGCGAAATGCGTGCGTGCGTGAGTCATGCGAACATTTCCAACGTTCGCATGTGGCAAACGGGCATATTCCTAACATTAGGGTGACATCTATGCTTCCGAGGGATGACTATGTTTGGGACTATGCTTACAATTAGAAGGATGATGTTTCACATGATGCATTAGTACGATATTAGTACGAATATACAATTTTTCGATTGATGTGTCGGAAAGTGCACTTGTCCTGAACAGAGGATGAAGAGCATTTCAAAAAATGTGAGATCAGCCACTTGTCCTTTACCTATAGGATATAAAGGAATAACATATTCAAGACTTACCCTTTTTCTTCTTCTTTTGGCCGCCTAGTCACTGTGCGGGAATAGGCCCTAATAAATAACCGCAATTCCTTTGTCATTCCTTTATGTGATTTGAACCGCCTAAAAGTAGTTCCTTATTTAAGCAAACAGCACTCTTTAACAAACTATAAGGGATAAGAATTTTATCTGTGTACAGATTATAGAAGAAGGTCGTGAGGTCGTTCAAAAATGTTCCAAGGTAAGACCGCAGGGCCAAAATCAATCTTTACGAAATCCTTCAGAGTGTTGAAAGTTTTTCCTTTAACAGGTCCTGTGTTAAAAGATTGCCCATGTGTGGAGGCGCCGATGTTTCATGATGAAAGCCTGAACGGGTTGAATAAAGTTGAAACTAGACATTTCAGAAAATGCTAATAGGGGCAGTCTCTAACACGAGCGTAGCAAGTGCCGCTGGCAGAACGTGCACAAAGAGCCGTTTACATACGAGTTTTGATCGGTATTTTTTCGTATATTTCAGAAAATATTTGTTCCAGTGTTTCCCTATGTCTAAAAATGTTCAAAGGTAATCCCGTAGTACTAAAATCAAGCGATACGGAGTCCTTCATAGTGTTGACAGATCGCGTGTTAAAAGATTGCCTATATGTGGAGGCGCCCCTGTTTTATGATGAAAGCTTCAAAGGATTAAGTAAAGGTGGAATTGGACATTTCAGAGAATTTGTTCTATATTCCCTGATATGTGCCCATAACAATTGATATGAAATGCTAATTTTCTGACACGAGCCTAACGAGTGCCGCTGGCAGCAAGTGCACAAATAGTGCATAAATAGCAATTTACACACGAGTATCGTTCGGTATTTTTCGTATGTTTTAGAAAATGTTTGTTTCAACGTCTTCATAATGTTCAAATCTTAAAAATAGGAGGTGATGATGATTAAAACAAAAATACATTAGTTCATATCATTAGTTGTTTGTTGAATGCAATTCCTAACGTTTTTGACACACCCTTATTGCCAAACTCATGTTTATCCCAACATTTTCTTAATCTATACATTTTAATTCTAGGAGGCTATGACGTTTAAAATAAAAGTTGGTGCGTTAATGCGTTTCATTAGTAACATGTTGAAACTAACTCCTAACGATTTTCCATTTACATACATTTAAGATTTATGTATTAAAAATACACTGGAACAAACATTTTCGAAAACATACGAAAAAAATAGCGAACGATGTCCGGACGTAAACGACTACAAGTGCACTTGCCGCCAGCGTGCCCAAAATTAGCGTTCCCACACTTGTGCCGTTATATAATATTGGACCTGTAGGTCCAATAATAATAGACTCCTTTAATGTTTATGATGTTGAAACGAGTTCGTAAATTTGACGCACGCATTTCTGAGAACATGTTTCCAAGTGCATACATTTAAGATTTATACATTATGAAAACACTGGAACAAACATTTTCTAAAACATACGAAAAAATAGCACTTGCTGCCAACGTGCCCAAAATCACCGTTTCCACACTCGTATCGTCTTATAGGTACAATAATAATAGAATCCTTTAGTGTTTCTTCAAAGATTCCCATGATTTTTTTTCCCTTTTTTGTTAGTGTCAATTAAGTCAACTTCAAAAACTTGTTTATAATTAAATTTTGATCAAAAGAATTAACTCAGGCTTTTAAGCAGTAATTTGATCGGAGGTTTTGGCTCGTCGTTTGGGCAGTGCAAAGCTTTCTCTCAAATTTGCAAATAAATATGAACGAAAAGAACACATCGCGCGAGAACGCACGGTGCGCAGTCGGTGCATGTGCAACATATGCACACGCCCAGGACTGTGCGCCTGCTTTCTTAGTTTCTCTTTTTTAGTTTTTTTTTTTGCGAACGGCAGTTTGGTGCACGACCATATTTAACTGCGGTAACAACCCACGGTCGTGCATTTCAAGTAAGAGTTTTCGGACGGGTGCAATGCGAACAAAGCGATGCTCGTCAATACACTAGGCACTTTCCAATTCATTCAAAATCAGCACCGCCATGCCTTGTGTTTGTCCTACTGCGTTTGCGCAGTCTATCCTAAAATTCATCAACGTATTTACAATATAATTTACAGATGTTCTTATATTTTAAATTAGTAAACGAAATAAAAACGAAACATAGCATTAATTATTTTATTAATATTTAAAATATTCAACTATGTTTATAATATAGAAGGTGTCCCATGAAAACAACATATATAATCTTAACATACTGTCACAATGACGTAAACAAATCATACGTGTAAAGCAATACGCACGTTCTAATGGAACACATTGCATATTAGTGTAATCAAATATCAATCGGTAATTATATATGTAGTTTTAAGTATGCTTAATATCTGCCGTGTTTCCACCCGTTGTCCACCAGTTAACAAACAACGCCATAGATGAAGGAGGAAAAACAGGCATAACAGCGATAAATCTCCGCACGGGTCTGCGCATGAGCACTAGCGCACTAGTGCCCCACATTGAACATCCCTGCAAAACGACTAGTGGCCAAATATGTACATTGAACAAATCATGCTAGTTACAGCTACATTTGATTTCAATTTGTTTTCGTCCAAATGCGATCGAGCTTAACCATTCTCGCACCCCTCCAACAATATAATAGTCAATAATTGCATACCCGTATGTACAATTGTTACAGTTTAGTTCATAGTTACATCAGCATCACATTATTCATTTGTTTCGTGTCGGTATTCATCGTAATTTGTATATCCAGTGATGGGCATATCGTCATGTCGAAATGAAAGGCAAGATAGCTCAAAATCAGAAAAAATCAAGCCTTGAAAGTCGTTCCGTGTGTGTGTGTGTGTGTGTTTTAGAATATTCCGATGAACAATGTCGTTATTGCGTCCTGGATAATGGTTTCTTCACGTCGTTCAGCAATCATTTGATTATCACAGTTTTTGTAATACACCATGAAACTGTAAACAATGGCGAATAAGGTACCATGCACGAATCAATCACACTAATCATCGCACAATAGGGCGATTTCGAGAAAAGAGCGTCTTAATTCGACTCGCGCTGCATAAACGCTCAAAAATACAGATTTCGCGTATCTTCATCATTAATTTTGTCATATTTTTAATAATGCTATAGAAATGAATGATACACTATTAGAAAGCTTAACTGTCACTGGTAATAATCAGTACTTAGAGCTTTAAAAATGTTTTCTTACACAGAGTTATCAGGGGTAGACTTCACCCTTTGCTGGTGACATGAACGTGCTAAATGTATTCAAAAGGTCATATATCAGCATATACTCTATTGCATAATCTGTTAATTTGTATGTAGATAATTAGTATTATGCTTGTGCACGACCTCTCTTTTTGAGTGTATATTGAAGCGCGCAGTGGACAGCAGGTAAATCAGCCATACACGAGCTTCAACTCTGTGTAATTTCGCTCGGCGTGAGAGAAATTCACGATGAATGAGCGCAGATTTTTGACTTCATTCTCCTGTATATATAAAAAAATAGATCGGGTACAAACAGGATAGTAACAACCTATATATCGTATCATAGCTTAATTATTCACCGCCAATAATAAATAGCTAGAGTTTAAAAACTTATTTTCTTACACAGAGTTATCAGGTGGTAGACTTTATTCTTTCCTGGCGATATGAAGTAGTAAAATGGTATAATCTATTAAGTCGTGTATAGATAATTAACATGTTAGTTGTGTACGACCTTTTTTTTGAGTGTATATAGGGTCACGCAGTAGACCGCATGTAAATCATTCACATACGAATTTCAACTCTGCGTAATTTCGTTCGGCGTGCGAGAAATTCAAGACGAGTGATCGCCGATTTTTGAGCTGACTCTCCCATATACCTCCAAAAAGGGACATGTAGAAACAGGATAGTAATAACCTATATACCATCTGATACCTTAACTATTCACTGCCAATAATCACAGAGTTATCAGGGGTAGACTTCGTCCTTTACTTACAATATGAAGGTGTATTCAAAAAGTCACACATCAGCATATTCTCTATTGCATAATCTATTAAGTCGTGTATAGATAATTAGTAACCAGATTGTGCACGACTACTTTTTTGAGTGTATATATAAATAAGCCTCAACACGGCGTAATTTCGCTCGGAGCGGGCGAGCGCCGATTTTTGAATTCACACTCCTATATACATCAAAAAAAAACGGACGTGCACCGACAGGTTAGTAATAACCTTTACACCATACAATAGATAAAGAAATAGAGAATATATGATATATGACTCGTTGAACACATTTTACTCCTTCAGATCACCAGCAACAGGTAAAGTCAGGTCAAGTTACCCTTGACAGCTTAAAAAATTAAAATTTTAAATTCCAACTACTGATTCTTGGCGCAGAAAAGTGAGACTATTTAATAGCGCAGCTTTCATTTCGATATCATTATTATAAGTATGAAAAAAGACATGCCAAAGAGGCGCAAACTGTGCAGTTAGTAACGCTCGCTGCGACGATTTAGGACGCATCTTTCTCGAAATCGCTCACTGTGCTTCGACTGTGTTCGCAACTAGTAAAGTTCGGTGCAATTTAACAGTGTTACAAACATATTAACGAATGAGGGTGCCTTTTGTCTGGCTGGCGCAATACAATCGCAATTACATTGAGCAAAAAGCAAATGGTTTCTGTTGTCGGGTGCTAGCTAGCCGCGGCGTATCGGCGGCTTGGCTTGTGAAAGTTTTCCAGTGCTTTGCAGCTAAGCGGACCTGACACGTAATTTCGGCTCGTTGAGTTTCGAAGGACGGCATAATATAAAACTACGAGTACGTAAGCAAACGCACAAATGAGTTCCCAATTTCATCGATCCTCAAACAAAGTTCAGCGTCAAAGTTCAGGTGTATGAACAATTCAATACAACCATTTTTGTCCAGTATGGTTTTGTAACAAGGTCTGTGTCTCGCTTAAAATTAGCGTTTAGCGAATATTACGGTGGATATAACGCAATTCACTCTTTCAGATTGTAATAACTTTTGGTGAATTTCGTCTAATTGTTTGATTTTGATATTAGTTAATATTTCTGAACTATTATACGCGTAAAGTTTCGTTCAAACAAACTTCGGTAGATCTTCTTTACAAAACTCCTCGGCATCTCCAGCATCTCATATTTCATGTTAATTACTCTCCTACTAAAAAATGAAGTACGTAAACCCTAATAACGTGATATACGTTTATGCTGAAGCGCTAGATTGTTAAAAATTATAGAAGCCAAACTCTACCCAGCGGCTAGCTTTGTGAGACTCGGGTAGAAGTTGGCCAAGCACCTCGTTTTGTTTGTTATTCTTAAGTACTATCTAAATATCATTATCAGTTATATCAGTTAAGTACACGTAATTAGGTTGTCGTAATGTGTGTAAGCGTCAATTCATCGATAAAAGTGAATTTAAACAGTAAGTTGGTTTGGTGGTAAGTTGTTTCCAAAACAGTATCAATATGCTCAGTAGTAATATACTTGACAATATAATTCAATAACAAATGTCTTCATATCTAGCTAAAATTTCAAGTAATAAAAATATTTACATTTCCTTTGTTGCTTTGTTTATTATGTAGGTTTTCGTGTCTTCAATTTCTCCAATTATGACTAATAGTAAGTTTTGTTTGTACATTCACTTAGGTTTTAGGTGTGTCTTTTTGTGTGTATGCGTGTTGGTTTTGCGCCGGGTGCGCATGCGCGGTAGCCCCGGCGACATTTGGTGGTTTCAGGTTCGCCTTGGTGCGCGCTATATTTTTCTACGTACTGCGTGCAGCGCTGCGCGTTAGTTGTATGTCAAGGTGTATGTCGCTTCGCACCTGCCGCTGGCTGCCACGTCCTACTCGTAGGTTTTTTGGTACTGTGTTATTTGCGTTTTTGATTTGCACGCGCCTTCTCAGGCGATAAATTGCGTGGTCGTGGGGCCAATATCAGGCTGTAATTGCAATCAAGCCAATTTTGTGCCAACCCGGGGTTACCAGCCAGAAACACACACATACATACACACCCACACACACGCACACACACACACACACACACATACACGCATGCCAGTAATCCCAGTAATGAGGTTGTGGTACTCGTAGAGTCGGTAGAGTTGCTCGGCTGCATATTTAGCCGTTGGCCACCGCATTCGCGAAGGTTTGCGCCATTCGCCGAAATGCAACTTTCTAAAGAAGCCTACTGGGCTGCGTAGTATTGCATTGCATCCTGATGCTCTTTGTGCGCCAATCACCTCCATATTTCGTCCTACGGAGGCCCCACCATTCCGCCGAAATCCGCACATTGCCACAAAGACAAGGTGCATCAAGTTGCAGAGTAGAAACGCCAAACTGATGCATCCTGTCTCTCTCGTCCTGCTAGCTGGGCACTTAGGACGCTTTTTGGGTTTAGCCCATGAAGTTATAGAGTGACGCCATAAACTTTGCAACTCGAGATGAGACACCACATGCTAATGATTCATAACTTGCTTGATTATACTTCACAGTAGTGGTACTTCACAGATAACGACTTTGTTTATCCCAAGTATTTTCAAACTATTGTAGGTTTGGAGTTTTGAGTAAGTGATGAAGTATAGAGGCCAGGGTCGCCCTGTATCTCTGCGAATATGACTGCCAATTTTCGGTGCACTCATTGCGTCCGTCTCTCGCCTCTCGGTAGTCGTTCGCTGTGCATTTGCAGAAGAAGTTTCCGTGCATGACAGAGGGAAACAGAGGGAAAGTACCGTTATTCGTCATGCAATGTTGAATAAACAGAATGTGCCTTGTTCTAGGAAGTCGACATGTTCTGATGCAAAGACTTCCTGCCATATTCGTGATCATTCCCTATCTTTTGATATTGAATACTTTTTTTGATAACCGATCACCAGACACGCGAGTAGTTTCATAACACATGAAAACAGCTGTTTGAAAGTTATTTGTAAGTAGATAGACATAGAAATGGTCATGAGGTCAGTATGTCCCAAAGCTAACTTGAGCAACTATGACCCATAGAGACGTATTTAACTGCAAGCAGGACGAAAACCGGACAGGTTCTGATTCTCTGCTGTAGAACGCAGCGACGCAAAACTGCGAAATATTCGCAGAGCACGAAATGAACCCGGACACGTTTGACTTGATGATTGATCTCCCGAGCCGCCCTTGTTTGTAAGCGATTCCCCATCAGCCATCTGCGCTGCATCCTTCGCATGGATTGACGGTAGGCCTAATTGTCTTCCTGGTTGGCGCGGTGCTCGTTACCGAGGCGAATCTGCTCCTTCTGATCGTCATCCACATCTTCGACTCCATCCAGTTGATCGAAGCTCTCGTGGTTCTTGTAGATTGCTGCCATTATCTTCGGCTTGTCCCGATCCTCCAACTTCTGCAAGGGCTCTTCATTCACGTAGCCGGCGTACGTCGGATACCCGTAGGAGCCGTTATCATAGCCCTGCTGGTTTCCGTACGCGTAGCTCTGGTTGGCGAGGCTTTGATTCGACTGTGACAGTCCTGTCTTGCAAGGTGGGCGATCTGGACTGTGTTGTGGAGGTGATGTTGTCTCGGGGTAGAACTTTTCATCACCCTCTGGTAACTCATCGTCGAATCTAAAAAAAGGAAATATAATGTATACAGTTGAACTCACAGAAAAGTAATTATACAGAAACAATTGGTATCATCTCCCAAAATTTACAGTACAACAAGGTGTTCCGTTCCAGTGAGATGAATTAGATTAAGAATTACACCTTCAATATACTACATGCCAATGATGGTGAATCTGTGATACCTATGGATCAGTTATTAACCCATCCACCTTTAGACTCAAGGATTACTATGTAACCGACAGAAGAGGCACTCTTTGTTTGGGTCCCCAAAAACTTTACTAACATTTCGAAACTATCAAATTGACCCCTTCCGCCTGTTTAAGATGAGAGTCAATGCACGTCGAGTTCAGTATATATCAATAAAGAGGCCCCTTCAGCACCTCCTAGGGCCCTTTCTATACCGGATCTTCCAAGCCTAATATCCCTAATTGATATCCCTGCCAATCAGGAAAGGGATATATCTCAGGGCAAATTTGACCTCAAACAGGGGGGACCTTGGAGCATTACTGACCCATGAGCTAGTACTCTAAAATATATGAAGGTCCCCATCACTTCAGGACGTATTACGGGGACCTATTGATATCGGATATAATCATTGTCCTACATAAGAAATGTGTCCATATCTAACCGTTCTGGTGGTTGATGAATGAGTGCACGTTGATCACCCGCGCTGAGATTCGCAGCAGGTTTATTACAGTTGGCATGGGCACCAGTACGTCGTCCGCCTTGCTGCACCTCCACCACGAAGACACCATCGCGTGCGCTGGGGGAGTACTTCATGGTCGTCTCCCTGCTGTCCTCCTCAATATCCTAAAAATTGCAGATGCCATTAGTTGTGCAGACGTGCGACGAGCTCTTGAAAACGACGACGCCAAACAGAAAGGAAACATCGAAATACAAAACAGAAACACCAGAATCAACAACGAGGGTAACACGTGTGAATGTGTAAGTACATGTGCGTATGGGCGTTCTGCAGGAATGCTCGAACGATTCCCGCAGAACATGCGTTTACGATACAGTCAACGAAACACATCCGCAAACATAGATATTCCTTTTTTTGTCGTATCATTTGTACGATTTCGGATATCTGAACAACGTCAATCACGATTAATCACATGAAAAGAGATAGAGAGAGAAAGAGACAGATGGAGAGAGACAGACAAACGCAACAACGAAAGAACAGAGAATTGGGACGTGAACAAACGAACAAATGTAGACTGTTTGATTTCTCGTACATTTCGCTCCTCTGTTTCTACAATAAGATGGTTATTCTTCAGTGTCATAGTTATGATACTTCCATTTGTCGTAGCATGGTTCCGATGCGTGGTGCTGCTCTTGATGCCGTTTACAATCTCCCCATCGCAGATTTCCTCAGCGTTTATATGAGTTTCTCCAAACTGCAAACACATTAAAATATTTCAATTTCAATCAAGATTTATTGAAATTTCTATTATTTATTAGTGGTAGCTGCTATTTGCGAACAATTAATCAGAAAACGCCTGTACTAGTCAGTGGTAAATTTCATTCTGAATTGATTGATATCTGATTTATGAAGATAGGATAATGGCATATATAAATAAAACTGTGATCTTTAAGCGAAATAATTTCAAATTATTTTTATAACAGACAAATGCTTTTTTGATTAACTTTTTATTTTCAACTTCTGTTAATATCACTTCTATATAATCAAGCACAAATACTGTTCCTTGAGAATATGACAAATTTCACCCTGAATCGATTAGTGTAACATTTAAAAGAAGGAAAGATAAAGAAAATATGAATAAAAATGAAATTTTTACAACTCATTTTTCTGAGATTGATAATGTTTATGTTATTAAACACAAATTCAACGATATGTATCATTATTTCAAAAGATTACTCGGAAAACTGCTGTACAAGTTTGTGGAAAATTTCATTCTGGATCAATTGCTATGTGACTTGTACCCATAGAAAGGTGGAATATATAAAAAAAGGTGCGATCTTTGGTAATAACCATTTCAAGCTATTTTTCTTATAGCAAACATACCGACGTAATTAGACTCAACTCTCATAACTTGTAGTATCGTTTCTACGTAATTAAACTATGTAATTAATCTATTCCTACAGAATGTGACAAATTTCAGCTTGAATCTACTGGCGTATGATTTATAATCCTAGGATTTTGGTAAATATGAAGAAAAATGCAGACTTCCAAACCTCGAAAACTCCGTCTTTTTCACATTATATTTTTAAATGACTCTCGACGTAAAAACGTTCACTAAAACTACATTTAATGCAGAATCTATTAGCACAATAATCAGAATTCTATGATATGTAGATTATAAAATAATTAGAAACTTAGTTTGAAGTTCAAAATTTAGTTCCACATTTTCCGCGATTCTTGTCGACATTTTAAAGTAACATAAACAGTGTTATGTCGCTGGAAGAATACAACTTTCAAAGAATCTCGCCGATTTTCGCCATATGGTTAATTGCCTGTTTCCAAAACACGCAGATAGTTTTAGAGTCCATTTTCGCAGCCCCTCCCGGATGCGTGCATGATTTTACCGTTATAATTAGGCCCCGGGTTCGATTAATTACACGCCAGTACGGACCAACCGGCCGACACACAACTCCCCGCTCGCCAAACAACACGCAGAACATAAATAATGCATTAAACTCGTATGTGTGCATGTGTGAGCGAATACGCGGTGTATCTGCAACGCGCACGAATGCTGGCAGGAAGATCGGAGCATAATTTTGTTATTGTATCGTATCATCCACGAATTGTACGATTTTGCGGACTGCGCTAACTCGATGCTATTATTTTATCAGCACAAGCCTTTATCAGCATTAATCATGTGGCGATAAATTGGAAAGCAGCGCGCACATCCCGATGCCAGCCGCTTGATAACCGAAATCGATTCGCACGTCACTTAAATAACGCTTTTCTTGGCAAATTTTTTTATTATTTTGATTTATTAATGGATCTCTGCAATGTGGAGCAAATCGGTCTCAAAAAAAGTTAGATAGCGAGCAATCATCTTTCTTAATTTTCATGGTTTCCTCGGCGATGTAATCAAGCGAAAATATAAATTTCCTCGTACATCAGCGATATTATTATATTGACTAATAAACAATCCGGGGAAGTTAATATGTGGCTAGCACGCAGCAGGAAGAAGATGCTCCGCTGTGTCAGCGTGTTATTATTAGATTTTTTTTGTTTCGATACTTCTTGGTCATTTTTTCCGGCCATTCTGATACGAAACGACGTGTTTAGTTTGCGTTATACTGTTACGTGTTGTCGTTGCGTTGATTTGCAGTGTTTTTTTGCAGGAAAACTGTGCGAGACATAAGGATGGGCCACAATAAAGTAACGAACTATCTTGCATGCATTCGCAGAAAATGAATGTTGCAGACGTTATCAGGCGAGTAACTTACGACGTGCCATAAAAGTCGTAACAAAACTGTACAGGTCACTGCGAGGTGGTGTTGGAAACTTTTAATTGTGTAGATCCGCCGTGCAATTATTTTATGGCTGGCGAAATTCAATGCACCGAAATACACTTGTTGATGTGGTTTTACTAAATTCGTTCAAATTGAAAAGCATATACATAGTGTTTTCCAGTTTTCTCTTTCGGTTGCTTTTTTTCTTCCACTTTTTCATCCCTAGCATTACCAGATCTCTCTCTCTACTTTTATCCAAGAATTTCAGGGTCTTCCTCTGGTGCGCCGGGTGTTTGTCCGTCAGTCGATTATGTGTTTTACTGGATCGGTGTCATTTTTTCTCCATACATTCCTTTATTATTCAGGTTGTGATTGATTCATAACCAAAATATAATTGCCCTTGATTGCTTTGCCATTGAGTGATCCTTGGATTAGAATAATTCCATTGATAAAATTAATTTTATCAATTTTCGATATATCTATATTATTTATTTTCGATGTATCGCTTTTTTTTCGTTACATCAATATTTTCTATATATTATTTTATATTTTCGATATATCGATATTTCACATTTTATCGATATATCGATTCATATATTGTATTTTCGATATATCTCTATTTTCTATTTTCGATATATGGATATTTTCTTTTATTGCCAATATACTGATATTTCTATTTTTGATATATTTTTCAATTTAATTAGCCCTTTTGCGAACTAATTGCGATTGATTAGAACAGCGATTGGCAACATATGACCCGCGGGTCACCTATGACCCACTCTCATGATCCACGTGATTCAAATGTGCTCCACGGCGGAACCCCCTTTTCGTTGAGACAAATTGGTGACCCAAACGTTCCTTTCAGTTGTCATAGATTTTGATTCATAATAAAAAAATCAAATTTACTATGCGCCCACTAGAATTCGACACGAGGCGTCCTTGAAAAAGAAAAAGGGGGGAGGTGTATCTCCCAAGTTGAGGGTCCCCTTTGTTAAACCACAGTGATAAATAATATGTGATTTGATAAATGTTTAATCAAATGAAGTCTTTATAACCCGCGGGTCACTTAGCGACCCGTTTGCTAATTTCAAATGACCCACGTGATTCAAATGTGTTCCACGGCGAAACACCCCATTTTGTCGAGACGACATCGCATTGGTGACCTTTATTATTCAGGATATGGTTGATTTAAAATTAAATTGTGTTTTTCCATAAGTAAAAAATAGGAAAACTTTGTTAAACAAAATTAATAAATAATATGCGATTTGTTAAATGTTTAATCAAATGAAGTAGTTTATGTATTTGCAGTAATTTGCCCATGAAGAATTAACAAACTATGAAAAACTCACAAACAAACCAAATGTGGCGTAAAGCGAATAAAACTCGCCAGCAATGTTCAACTGCAATTGCAAATATGCAGTAAAAACGGTTGAATTGCCTTAATTTGTTTTGTTATGGACGATTTCAGTTTTATTGCACCGATTTCAAAGTGTTATTTCTGTTTAAGGAGACAGCTAATTTTGCATGTATCGAAAAAGATATTTGCAATCGACAAGAGCTGAGATGACGATGGGAAACTTGTCGGAAAATGCATCTGATTGTGAATAAATACGACATCAAACAGTATATTTTGCATCAAAATCTGCTAATGATACAAGCACATTCGATGGCGATTAAAATCTCGTAATCATAGCGAGCGTTATGGGCAGCATTAAACGCGAAACTTTTAACTGCATTCGAATTTGGGCGCAGTAAGAGCCGCTCACAAATAATTCGCATGGCTCTTACTGCATTGCAAATGCGTAGTGTTCCATGAAGGACAATCGCGCTCGGGCATTGTTCGCGTTTGTGGCGCGCCCGCGCCCGAAATTTGCGCGCTAATTCGTCGCGCGGTGTGAATAAACCCGAAAAAACCGCACGCAGCCGCGTCCGCTTGGCCCACCCGAGTGCATCCACTAACCAAAAACGAAAAACCAACGACAAAAATGCACGCGCGCAACTAGTGGCCGCCCAGCCAACCAGTGCAATTTAAGAACCAGACGCATCCAAGACATTCGACTGCGAGTACTTACCGACATTTGCGAATTTGGCGCACCGAATGTGCGCACTCGTGTGTGTATTCGTTCAGTTTTTTTGCTGTGCGTGTGACGCTAATGACAATTGTAACATGCATGACTTTTATTATATCTGAATTAAGCAGTCGATGCGCTGTCGTTCGATGCCCAACTTCATGGCGTCTTCGTCTTCGACTTGCGCATCTTCGCATGCATGTATTCGCTACAATTTTCGCATCAATTCAATATACTCGCAATGCGTTAATCTGGTTCTTAAAGTTGCTCAACTTTCTAGGCGGGCACGACTGCGACAAATCGCGGCACTGTTTGTGCAAAGCGGGCTCAACCAGGCCTGGAATCAATCGAAGTTTTCAGCGGGTTTTTAGGGCAAAAAAATAGAGACAGAAGGAGATGGTAAAGGATAGAACGGAACGGAAATGACATATTCATCGATATACTTTTTCATCTCATCATTAGCCCGATTTCATGATATTTCCTGACTTCGTGGAAATTGAAACTCAAATAACATAGTTTTAGTTTAAATTCGAGGAATTTCCTTGCGATCCGGCTTTGTAATTTTATAATGGAAAATGTTCATATATTTCACGTTCGATTTGTACCTGATAGATATGAAATCATTGGCGTTAGAAGAGCCGAAAATTTCAATAAAGAGCCACCAATTTTGTCATATCCCAAGGGGTACGTCTCTTGTGCATAAAACGTTCATAAACGTTTAAATTCATTGATATACCTTTTCATCACGTCAGTTTGGTTGAATATTCGTAGAATTCGTAATTTATTGGCAGATAATGACGAAATAAAGTTAAATAAAGTTTAAAGTTAAATATGTCCATATCATCGTTTTTCGATATATATACTTCTACTTTCTATATTTTTAATTAATCTATATTTTCTTTTTTGAGTATATTGATATTTTCTATTCGTGATATATCAATAATTTCTCTTTTCGATATTTTCGGGGTATATTCTATTTCTAAAATATTGACATTCTCTAGTTTTGATATATCGTTCTTATATATTCTAAATTCAGTATTTTCTTATTTTCGATATATCGATATTTTCTGGGTTCGATTTATTAAATTTAATAATTTTCGCGTTTCGATATATTATCTGTTTTCGATAAATTGATATTTTGCATTTTCGATATTTCCTACCTTCGATATATCGATGTTTTCTATATTAGTTATGTTGGTATTTTCTATTTCTTATATATCGTTATTTTCGACATATTGAAATTTTCTATTTTTGATATATCACTATTGTATGCGTTTCGATATATAAATATTTTCGATATATCAATATTTTCTAGTTTCGATATATTAATATTTTCTATTTCCGGTATATCTTTATTTCCTAATTTTGATATATCGATATTTTCTATTATCGATATATCATTACTTTTTATTTTCGATATATCAATATTATCTATTTTCAATATATTGTTATTTTTTATTTTCAATTATTCGAAATTTTCTCATTTCAGGATATCGATATTTTCTATTTTTGACATATAATTATAATTATTAATTTGCATAAATCGATATATTTTTATTTTAATGTATCGATATATTGATATTTTCTAGTTTCGATATGTCACTATTCATATATCAATATTTTCTATTTTTAATATATTGACATTAGCTATTTTCGATATATCGATATTTTCTATTTTCGATATATCAATATTTTTATTTTCCATTATTCGAAATTATCTCGTTGGGAGATAACGATATTTTCTATTTTCGACATATTGAAATTGATATTTACTAATTTGCATAAATCGATATTGATATTTTTTTAGTTTCGATACATCGCTATTTTCTATATATCAATATTTTCTATTATTGATATATGGGCATTGGTTATTTTCGATATATCGATGTTTTCTATTTTCGATACATCAGGATTTCCTATTTTCGATATATCGATATTGTCCATCTTCACTATATCAACATTTTCTATTTTAAATATATCAATGTTTTATATTTTTAATATATGCATATTTCATATTTTCGATATTTTAGATATTTTCACTTATCAATAGACCGATATTTTCAATTAATATATCGATATTTTCTAGTAATATATCGATATTTTCTATCTATCTAAATAGCCATAAAGATAGGTATTTATATTTAAAAAAATAAAAATATCTTTGGTGGTCCTTGGGGGGTCACTCTCACTAAGCCATAAGTCACACTCTTTTACTTTGCCTTTAATGAACACTTAATGGCTTTAATTGCTCATTACTTACGTTTCCGATTTTTCCAAAATACAGACACCTGAAGTTTATATACATATATAAATAGCTTAAAAATTGGCGTTTTGCGCGCGTTTCTGTTCTTATTACACCTAACAGACAAAACGTACAGGAAACGATACATCGACATACATTTCAATCATACCCATCATCTCTCGATCAGCTCCCAAGCTTAAGCTAGAACATTCTCAAATATGGGAACAGATTGTATCGAGGCTTGACTTTTTTTAATATAACCAAGGTCCTGCAATGACATTCGCACAACTGCAAGCTATTTAGCCGAGTGGCCTCAAGTATTTCTAGACATATTTATCTCATGCCAGAGAGCAAAACGAAACCGGGCCTGGCTGCCGAAGACCGCGATGTAAAAATTTTTGCAAGAGTATCATTTCGCTGGCATAGGTTTGACGAAACCTTTGGAAAAAGTGCTGCGTTTCGAATTGAGGTCACCAAATGCATCCAAGGCCACCGGCTGCGCGTATTTTTCATTGCGCTCGTTGTAGTTTTTTGGGTTGGTTGGGTTGTTGCGTGTGTGGTGCTCCTCTCCGCGGGCGTATTTGTGTATGCGCGCTTTTTTAGCATCCCGTATGCATGCATAATACGTGTTTTTGTGTGCTTGCGCTTGCGCTGAGTTTTCGTTTCTTTGCATTCGGTGCAATTCATCTGCATTTAAAATCGGCTCCCAATGTTAACGTGTCACTTTACTTTCATTTTGCCGCTGTAGGGAGCAGCTAAATAAAGCAGGGTTTAGTTAGACGAAAATATTTACAACCGATGGCGATTTCACGTTCGGGAAATCGTTGCTTTGTGCGAGTTGGTAAAACTCTGCAGAATGTGTGGACATGATCATACATTTTTAACTCTGAGTGCATAGAATTTAGAATACGATTTTTTTTTATTAATTATTATATAAAATCAAAATTTTAAAAGCTGGACTTTGCGAGCTACGTTGTTGAAATGCGTAGCACCATTCGACTTGTAAAGTTGGATAGCACTCACGAGGGGAGTATCTCAATTGACCGTCTGAGATTTGGGTGCCTTTCTTTGCGTTTGATGCAATTCATCTGCATTTAAACAGGGTTCAGTTAGCCTAAAATATTTAAAACCGATGGCTATTTCATGTTACTGAAATCGTAGCTTTGTGCGAGCTGGTGAAACTCTGCAGAATGTGCATAGAAATACATTTTGAACTCTACGCGAGTACATCGAATTTAGAATATGTTTTTTTTGTTTTTCTTTAATTATTAAATAATAATAATAATAGACCACGAGGTGCCTGGTTCGATTCTCGGTGGGGATGCATAGTAAAGTGAATTCTTCTTCTTATCAATAGTGTTAGCCTCTAACATGACTAATTACATTGAAAAAGAATCGAATAGAGCTAATAACCATAGTAGTCGATGCTCGGTAAACTGAAACAAAATAATAATAATAATAATATCACATATTTTAACGTCTATCGACCTCTGTGCGTCTTTCCGACTTTGATATGTTCTATTAATTTTTGTTGTTTTTTGTTTTTTGTTTACAATTCATACATGCACGTGGTTTTATAGAATTTTTGTAGTTGGTGTGAATTGTGGGTGTATGTTGTTGTTGATTGTAGTTCTTCTAGTGAGTTACAGGTGTGTGAAGTCTTAATGTTCGAAGTTTATTGTTTAAAGTAGTGTGTGTGTATGTGTATGTGTATGTAAACAAACAAGTTTAAAAGCGAGACTTTTCGAGGTATGTAGTTGAAATGCGTAACACCGTTCGACGTTGCAATATGCGTTGGGGAGGAGAGTACCTCAATTGTCCGTCTGAGATTTGGGTGAAAATTATTCGCCGCTTGCAATTTTCATCCAACTCTGAGACGGAAAATTCAGATACTCCCTTTACCAGCAAACGTCGGAATAGAGAAGTCCTGCGCAACGTGCGCATACCAACCGTGCTGATGTTAACTACAAAACCTTATTAGCGTTTCTTATGGGAAGTTAGTTTTTGAATGTAGCACCTGTGATTTACGTATCTTGGATCACTCAGATCAGTACAAATGACAAAGGCCGCGATTTTTGCTATTTTCTTCGCAACCTGTGCAGCCACGTTTATAATTTTTCATGGGAGTATCTATAAGTCGACATAATCGTTCGGGTTTTTCTGTAACTAGAAGAGTGTAGCATCTGTAAGTCACATCAAAAGTTTTTAAAAAATAACTGGATACAAAAATGCATGTCCGCGCTTTTTTAAATTTTCTTTGCGACCTGTGGAACCGATAAAAAAATCTGAGATAATTATAAACGAAACTGGTCAAAAGGTGAACTATTTTGCCATTATCTGAGAAAGCGTGTTGATGATCTGAATACACGACAAATTGTTAAATCGGTGATGAGGGCTCCTGATGATCTTGGGGTCGAGCAAGGGTCCATCGATTTTAGTTTTCGATGAATTGACTTTATCTGTATGGCTTTCTTTCTCTCTCCTAGTGCTACGACCAAATTCAAGGCTTGGCCTTGCCTTACTTACTTCTCCATTCCTCTCTGCTCTAGGCCCTGTCTTTCCATCTTTAGATCTTATCTTTATCTTATCTTTTTAAGTTGAGCGGCATCTAATGCAATTTCGTCTTCCCACCGCTTTCCAGGCCTCCCAATTTGCCTTCTCCCTACCATTGTGTTATTCAGGGTTCTTTTTGGTAGTCTTATCTGTTATCCCGACTACATGTCCTGCCCATCGCAGACGTAGCATTTTAATGTAATTAAACACATGCTGTTCTTGCTGTTCAGGAACAAATGAGAAACACATGACAACCGTCTCTGCCATTCTCTGATATTGGTACGGGAATCTTCCTGAAAATCTTCCATTCAAAAATATCAATTCCCGGTTAGTTTTGTGTAATGAGTATCCACATTTCGCACTCATTGGTTAAGATTGACCTGATGATCGATTTGTATATTATAATTTTTATGACTCTATGCACATTACAAAGCGCATTCATGTTTGATGCTGACAGGCGTGTCTCCGATTGGTTTATTGTGAGTTCTCGTTTGCAACAGTAACATTGTTTCATTTATTTTAACTCTTAGGCCTATGCCCTCAGTAGCTGTTTTCAGGTTGTTATATGTCACTTCAGCTGCCTGTTTTATTCGAGCAGATTTTATATCGGCAGCATAGATAGTAATCTGAACAGATTTACTCGTCAGTGGGGGGTCATTTCCTATGTCTGCTTTTCTTATGACGTAAAGTTTCCTTGCACCCTCACCTGTGCTGTAATCTATAATCGTTTCTTTCAAACATTATTTTCTAATATCGAAACTAGTGCAGTTGCATTCAGCTATTTCTTGGTACGTTTGGTGTACTTCTCAAGTGCTACTCTCGTCCAGTTCCCCAGTTAATGACACTTTATCTTCTAAACTAGATAATCTATGGTTAGTTCCGAATATAATTATCGCGGATCTTGGATGCACTGCACAGACCACGAAGAAAATCGCAAATATCGCTGACATGCATATTTGTAGTCAGTATTTTTTGCCATTTTTCATATGACTTACAGGTGCTACACTCTTCTGGTTTCCGAAAAAACAGGACCTTCTCCATAAGTCGGGAAGAAAATCACATCATTCAAAAACTCACCTCCCATAAGAAACGCTAATAAAGTTTTGTAGCTAGGTTTTGAGGTTCACTTCAGAGCGGTCGGATACAAAGGGGGCACCACAAAAGCGCGGACGGGTTGCGAGTTCGCGAGAGAGACGCGCTTTTGGAAGGTCTTTGGCCGGCCATTCACTCCCCGAAAAAGTTCATCCAACCATTCTGTGGTACGCCTGCGTGTGTATACATGCGAGCGCGTGCATGCGTTGCACATGCATCTATGCAGCGATGCGATAAGTTATAGCAAACGCTCTGGGACGGCAGCGACGCGCGGCCCGATGTGGCAGCGGGCGTATTAGCACGCGGCCACACCAACTGGAAGAATTACCGAAAACGCCAATTTGCGCCCGTCTGCGTTCGTTTGCATCGTGCGCAGCCGGGCGATCGCCCGCGTAATGGCAGGCCCGTCATTTCGCCAAGGCGCACTTTCTGCGTATACCGGGTACCATCCGAAAATTCAATCTCTTTAAATTGCCCATATCATCAGCATCATCCAGCGCCCTCAAACATTATGAAATCGTTACGGGCCCGCGTTGGCCCGTCGTCACTGCATCGCTGTAAAAACCACCTAGGACGTGGTCCAATTAACTAGTTCTGCTGGGGGTACGGATGATTGCAACACCCGCCCAACCCCTGTTATTGATTTGTGTAACAACGCCAAAAATGATATCGTAGATTTGAAATTATTTTGAACATATCTAATCAACTATCAGGATATCTTTTAACAACCTCTTTGAAAATTCAAGGCATAAGAAATTAATAAAAATTAACCAGGAAGAATCTGAATGTATCAATTATAGGTATGCTAGGAAAATCAATGTCTCCTATGTTATTCAATTGATTTTCAGAGTTAAACTTGGCCATATAATTCCACGATAGTAGAGCGAATTAGGATATTATATAAAAAAATTAATGTATATATTTTAATGGCTATCAACCCTAAGGTTTTTCCGGCGAGTTTGTACATATATATTTGTATATTTACAATTTGTGTTGTTTTTGTTGTGTAGTAGTAGTAGTGTGTTGAATGTTGAGGGTTGAATGTTAAGGGTAGAATGTTGGGTGTTGAATGTTTTAGTGTACTCCTACGTGGTAAGCGGAGATGCTACCGCTAGGCTATTTATGTAT
>WSZQ02030399.1:3601-18345 GCA_019419845.2 Weissflogia rhopalogaster | reverse complement strand
TAACTCATCTCTACTTAACATACAATTATATAAGCCAAAACATCCGATAAAGGCACTTTAAAATTAATTAACAAAATTCATCATTTAAACCTATCTTCAACAGCAAAATTTGTATCTATTGATATTAAAAACTTGCTTCCATCCATTCTCTTGGACAAAATAATACACATTCGTACTAAGCATGTTACCTCAAAACAAAAAAAAATCAGTCCGGCATTCATAGAAGCTATTAGTATCTGTTCTGAATTAAATTACTTCAAATTTAATAATTCCATATATCAGCAAAATTCTGAACTACTTGAGGGATCAAAACTGTCACCTCTATTTGCACAAATTTTCATGGATAACTCTGAACAGAATTTATTTAACCCCGATCGCCTCCAAACAATATCATTAAATGGTTTAGTTATGTAGATTGCAGTTTTTACTTATGGTTTTTTGCATTTTTAGTGATTTAGTTTAGTCCAGTTTTAACATTATACATTACTTTTGTAAAGTGGAGGAATTCGTCGCACTTCGATAGTCTCCAGTCCATTTTATATATGAACACGATAAACAGAAGACACCCTGAGATTGAAGTGGTTGACGCGACGGGCTGGCGCCAGGCATAAGTCTGGTTATTAGAGAGAGAGAGAGAGAGAGCTTGTGCAAGATAAGCGCTGGTGAGGGCTGGGATCTACAATCGAAACACTTTCGAATTTCTCGAACAACCAATTGACATCAGAAGATGACCGCCTAAATCATACGGGTATATATGGGATTAATTGAAATGATTTGGAAAAATTGTCTATAGGTCAATCACTTCAGAAAATATCCCGTTCTCTGCCTTAGCCGAATATCCCTCAATATCTGGATTTTGCATTTTCGTAATAAATGCCATAAACTCAACGTATTAGAAGCATTTTAAAAGTTCCATAAATATGAATGCTGAAAATGTCCTCAAATGTCAAAAAGTAAAACATCTAAAGAATAAAGTGACTTAATGTTTCCAATTATTAAGCAAACAATAACACAGTCATAAATTTAACCACAATTTCCTTATTTTAATTAACTATAACACTTCTGATCATCGATCCCACTCCATTAGACTAACATTCGATGGTTAGATTTGCCCTACCGTCTCTATGACTTTTTGCTTCGTTTTTTTTTTCAAAAAAAAAACGCAGTTCTCGGTTTTGAATATATTAGAAAATCTGATCATCATCTTAAATACTATAACCAGAACATTCGCTTTCTCTTTAATTTTTCAAAATTTAAATGTTCCCTCTTGATTCCGTACGTGTTCGTTGAATTTTCGTTTTTTATGGTGTCGAAGAAAAAATAATAATTGACACATTTCGAATGAAATCATTTATAACTTTCGCATCAGATAAGCGTCTGTTCGGTGGTTGGTGGGTGTGTAAGTGGTTTTCTATATTCTACCACTTTTATCACTGTCAAAATTCGACCGCGGCGTGCATAAATCATCAGCAATTTTCCCGCACACTTGCGCGTCCAAAAAGCGTCGAAATCGACGCTCGTTCGTCTGATGCGAAGCACAATCGTAACGAAGTGATCCGCTTTTCCCCTCAACCGTCGCTAGCACCACCCCACAACCGAATACATATCCACCGGCGCCTCCGCCAATTCGCCTGACCCAATTTTATTACACGCCGAGTGGCGAGCACATCGGAAACTTTTTATATTCGACACCTGAGTGATTGCTCAGCCTTAAATTAATCCACAGCAGCGTCTTCTACAGCAAGCTTTTCTACCTTGTGCAATATGCATACTGGGGAAAACCGAAAACCGGATGTGAATAAATAAGGATCTCCTTAGGCAGTTGAAAAATAGATGTGAATGGACATATAAAATGTAGAACGTTTTCAAATATTAAAAATTTATAACGATTTGTGTTTTGTTCAGCATATTTTCTGGTGATCTTGTTGGGTTTTGGAGATATGGGATGTCTTTTACGAATGTGACATACCGCTTGAATTATCACAAAAATGTTAACTTTGTAAGGATTTAGTTCTGGACCGATAGTTCGGGATCTAAAGAATCTCAAAATGGTGAAAGAGCGAAGGATGAATATTTATATGGGTAGTTTTCAATATGCAAGCATCTTTATAATTTCCAATAGTATAGATCGACCTAATCTTAACATTTATCGGTAGATTCCTAGAATTTCAATTAAACTAGATGATGCAACATGTGCATATATTTCTTTAGAGTACAACTAACATCGTTTCTTTTTCAACAAAGGTTAAATGATTTCACTTTTATAAGGATACCGAGGTTTTGCACGGAAAACAGAGACTAGGGTTGTTCATCGTCGTCCAAATCATAGTCGAGCATATTATCGCGGGCATACTAACGTGGGTTCTCATCTTCGTCATAAAATTTCATCTTGAAGATTTTCATATAATACTGCTTACTTTGTGTGTGTATTGAAATTCCGCTTCGAATGATACCAAATTTGATATAAACATGTTCCATGTTCCATGTTATATGTATGGTAAATATAATTACATGTATGTCAAAAACTATGAGATATTTCATAAATTCAAAAAGTATCTGATAGCTGATGTAATTAACATTAATACTGTTAAAATAATTAAATCAACCGTTCATGTTTTATCACGACGATGATATGTCTACACAGTGTTTAGCCCGACGTTGAAGTGTGCACGCGATGATCAGTCCTCGGAGAAGTGCCCCACGTTGATTTGAACCACGATCGCTGGTCCTTATTTATAACCGAAAAACCAAGGTTTTTATGTTGTTCTTATACCAGGGTTTGGGCATATCTGAAACAAAAACCTTATACAATTATACCTTAAATATTCATTAATTATTTTTATATCATGCTATTCAAAGTCTCTCGAGAAATTTGAAATAGATTTGGAACCAAATTTCAAGTAGGTGTATACAATCTCAATATAACCGTGTATAACCATGTCGCAAATCACTTCCAAGTGTTTTAACTTGCCATCGTCTCAAGCGACGATGTTCAAAGGATATGCGGATATTGCCACACCCGTTTTGCGCGATTTCAGCGCTAACTCACGACCCGATCGGCGCCAACGGTGAGGAGAAGGTGGCAATCGCGGCGGCGGCAAACAGCCACATCGCCGCGTGGCAATATGTGTAAACGAGGCGAGTGGAAAGATTAGACGGTTAGTCAAGTGCGCTACCGCCACCGCCAACATCGCCCCCGCCCCATCCCTCCTAAATCGCCTTCACCCTCATTCTCCTATTCCCTCGCTTCCCGGTTCCTTCATTCTCTCCACCAAATTCGGCGTTTTGCTATTTTACTTCGCCATTAAGTGGATTAACTCGCGCTCGAAAACCAAACTACAATTATTTTGCGATTAACGAAACCACCATTCAAGCTGGATGAGAGTTGTGGGAAAATTAATTTTCACATGGTGCTCAGGGCAGATTTTTTTCGAAGCTATTACTGATGTATACATCTAAATGTATTCAATGCATTCATAAAAGACATTTACGAGTTCCATGTAAGCTAAAAGGTAAATTTGTACAAAGTGCGGGCGATCAATTTGAGGGAATTGAGAATGTTTAATGGCATATCTGTGCGGGGCAGTAGCATTAGAGCTGGTTGGGGGGGGGGGAGCAAAATGCTAAATTATTCGTCACAAAGCCCGCATAGATTCGCATCGACGCAACGCTCTGAATGCAGATACCTGAGTACGAACGATGTTACATACAATGTGTTCTATTCAAATGTATTCTTAGAATTTTCTTTATTGAAGCACTAATAACCAGGAAGTTGCATTAGTTCACGTTTAATATGTTTATGGATATTCTTCCTTGATTTTTGATAAAATTATTTGTGATTAAAATACAAGGGGCCTGCACGCATTGTCCTTCTTGGAATTGAATGATATATTTAAATAATTTCTGGTAATTGGATTTTTCGCAGTTTTGAGCTGATTGCCTAACCAATTTTCAAAATTTGGCTTTTATTTTATTAATTTGATTTGATTTTTAATTATTTGAATATAAGTACTACACATATAAAAAAAAATCATGCGAAATCATGCTATCAATAATCCTGAGTTAACAAGAAAACTCAGGATTATTGATAGATTTTCTCTATTTTATAATGTATTAACACATAATGAATATTTAAAGAAGAACTGCCAATTGAATCAGACGAAGAAATTTGTCTTATTTTTTTAAGAGTTTAAGAATATGTATAAAATCAGAATTTTGTCTATTTACTAAATCTAACCAGGAGAGTGTCTCAATTGTCCAACATGGAATAGAATAAATATTTTTATACATATTGTACATATATAGAAATAATTTGTGTTAACGGTATTTTGCGCCGTTTTGAGCCGTTGTAAAAAAAATCAAAGTTTGCAATATATTGTTTTAACAGTAAAATATCGCTGTGGGTATCGTGGTGTAGCCGTAGTGACCAAGGTCGGTCAACATGAAGGCGCGCGAACGGCGTTACCCATACGGTGAATGTTGCTATTAATGCAATATATACTTATATATCAAACTTTGAAAATTTTTGGGCGAACAGCTTAAAACTGCGAAAAATCCCGTTATTTCTATATATGTACTACAAGTACATTTTTTTTTCAAATCCGCATTGGACAATTGAGACACTCTCCTGGTAAGCCATTAAGGGATTTATTTATTTTACTAATATACCATATTACAATAGTAAACCAATTATTTATAGACAACTATAACCCTTGAATCTAAAAAGAGGACCCTTACAATGTAGACAATTTTAACTAAAAACTAGAAATTTCAAGAAAAAAATCTGTGTCTTGATCTACCTCCATTTATTTACAAAATTACCCAGACTAATCCATAAGAAAACCAAATTTTCAAAGATCCAAACCGAGTATCGATATAAATCGTATCACAAATAATTCCACGCTAAATTAGCGTCCATTCCGAAAGCCATTAACACACAATGGCGCTCTGTATTTGCAGCTTTTAGCAGAAGCTCGCACTTTCATATTAACAGTTAAGCGTTCCCCTTTCAACCCACCGGGGGTCGGAAAGAGAGTTCCTCTTTACGCCATTTTTTGTTGTTATTATTTCGCCCTCTAGTTTTCAACGACTAGGAAAAATGTGATAGAACAAAAGCACTAGAGGAACAAACTTTAACGACTGGGCACAATTGCTGTAAACATTCGGACATATGCGCGTATTCAAATTTGAAGTGAAATTTGCTTTTGTTCAGCAACACTATCGTTTTATGCCCTTCATATGTACATGCCTGTATGAACATGTATGCGTATTAGAATATGTGTATGTGTATGCGAGTATATCTGAGGGTGCATTTCTGTTGAACATGTATATATGTGTATTCTAGCGTGAATGCCACGAATATATAGCGCGTCCAGCATGCGGGGGCCAATGCAGAAACTCAACTTTAGCATAAAATTTGAATGCAGCTCTACGGCGCTAATGTGCTTCGGCAATGTTTTTCTAAGTATCGCGTTCTTCGCATGAATGCGAATGCAAGTTGCTGAATGTCAACATGAAAAAGAAATATTAGTATAAATAACGCTATAAAAGTTTTCGGTAGTTCTCGACGTAAATAGTACGGGGCGACGACCAGCAAGCGAATCGATTCGGATTCTTTTCAGGCGTTCTCCCTGCATGCTATTCATATAAAGAGCTTTTATGACATATTTACATAACTGTCATGCGTAATGGCCGCGAGCATGTCATGGGAAAATGAACGAGTGATGCCCCTGGCTACTGCAATATTTTTTTATGATTTTATGAGAAAGTTTAGTTTTATCGTTGATTTAATATAGGAGTAGTTATGAATCGACGAGGGTATTTTACGTCGTTTTTAACAGAAGCGTACACACACTTTTATATCTTCTCCGAGGAAAATTGATGAAAAATACGTTTCAGAAACAGATTTAGAATGGTACAAAAATTATAGATTCATGGCAAATTGTAAATTGAGCTATTAATTATTTTATTTCGTTCAATTTTCTTTTCAAAATGCGGAACTTAAACGTGAAATTCAAACTTTATTCTAAAACATTCTCTAATCTGCATGTTACAGAATGCCCATTCTTGTACGGATCGATTCTTCATTAAATATAGTTTGTTTTAGTATATACATTTACCACTAGATGTTGCGTAATTATTGAGAATATATCTCAATAATTGTATAAAAATAGTATTTTCCAAAAAAAGTCGAGTTTTAGGTGTTTCATTTTGTTTCTCATCGATCGATTCAACGTGAAAATATCTTCGAAACACCTGAGTCGGTGTGTTTTTCATTAGATTACTTAGTCTAATAACCGCGATGATTTCACTGAAAGAAAAATGACTTGAAATTACTTCTTCTAAAATTCCACTTTTATTTATATTTACCTTACCTCCTTACCTCTAATATAAACAAATATATATACCATTCGACTCAGAATGAAATTTGTCTTAGTCAGTTTCCTGCAATAGTTTGTTAGAAAACATATTCAGAAATCATTTTATATACCATTGAAGTTTACTCTAATAACGTCAACATTACCGATCTCAAAAATGACTTGTCCTAAATATTCCATTCATTTTTATTCACATATCTACAAAATATACATATTGTTAACACTAAAATAGTATATTTTAATATTTAAAATTATAATTTACCTTGTATATAAATGTTTTGTGTCTGGAAACGTTAAAATATATTTTTTTGTGCTTCCAAAATCCTGAAAACTCTGAATATGCCTTCATAAATGGACTAAAAGCTCAACAATGAATAACATTTACTCTGATTTACTTCTGACAATTAATCGGAATGGCTACTTTACTAGTTGGTGACAAATTTAATTCTGAATCAATTAATATATAAATTGTATACATAGAATTGCGGTAAATGTAAATAATCTAGTGATCTTTAGAAAAACTCATTTCAAGTCTTTTTTCTGACAGTGAAAATGTCGCCGTAATTAAACTTAAGTTTTATGAATTCAAACGGTTCTAAATAATCAAATAAAGCACTGTCAAACAAGTTTCAAATAATTTTCAAGCTGGTTCGATTGTTGCATGATTTATGCCTCTAGAGATAAGGGAAATGTAAATAAAACTGGAATGTTTAAGACAAGTCAATTTTGAAATCGGCAAAGTTGACGTTATTAAAGTAAGCTGCAAATATATATAACATGATTTCAAAATATGTTATCCAAAAAGGGTAGCAGGAAATTGTGGCAAATTTCATTCTGAATCGAGTGGTATGTATATATTGGATAACGGTAAATACAAATACAAATGAAATTTTAGAAGAAATATTATTTAATTAATTTTTCTGTCAGTAAAAATCATCGCCGGTATTAGACTCAACTTTCATGAGTTATAATATTGTTCCAAAATAATAAAATGAAAAACTATCCCTGTAGTTTGAAGGTATTTTCACGCTGAATCGATTGGTGCATGATTTCTAATCCTAGCAAAATGGGAAATAAGAACCAAAATGAAAAATCTAAAACTCGACATATTTTGGAAAAGACTCGTATATGATGAACAGATTTGTACATGAATGAGCATTCTCTAACATGCTAATTAGAAAATATTTTAGAACAAAGTTTGAATTTCACGATTTAGTTACGCATTTTGCCTCTAGATGGTACCGATCGCGTAGGGTCCTAAATAATAATAATAAATAATAATAAATCTTACTCTGCCATTACTCCTTATTATCTCGCATTAATAAAACACACACACACACCTAAGTAAACGTAATCTATCCTAATCTATTATTGCTTAATAAGAATTATCAATAATGGGCAATATCTAAATAAATTACGAGGAAATCATCTCTTTTTTCTATTGTCCTTGATGGAATGGATCTATTCTTGCATAGCCATCTTTTTTGCATTTCCATTGCACTGCATACCAGAGCTTGAAAATATATGAGCCCAGTATACTTGAAAACAGTTTTGCAGGCAAAGGGTTGCAGTGCTCCGTTCAATAGTGTGGGCGGGTAACATGTCGAGATGTATGTTATCACACACCGACCGCAGCGTCAAGCATCAAGCGCACATTAAGGGGTCCCAGCGTCGATACTTAAAAACTCATCGGCTCCTCTCGTCCTCAGTCAATAGCCACTCGTAATTGTGCTCTCCTTCCTCCCCCTTTCCCCTCCTCAATACTTGCGATTTCACCATCCCTACCTTGCACTTATACAGACATACAGACGGAGCTAGCAACATTTTACCAGAGTTAACAGTGTTCATTTGCACGAACGTCCTTGTCGCACATAATGGACTCGTAACGGTTCAATTTATCTATTTAATCCGCGCATTAAAGGTGTCCTTCAGCCATGGCGAATAAATCACATTGAATAAGTCAGGATTTAGGTTCGGCACTGCTCGCACCCTAGCAGTTGTCCTCTTCTTTTCCCAAACACACCCTAGGCCTCGATCTGCGTGTGCGTGTAAGATACTAGAGCAGAAGCAGTAGCAGCAATGGCGGAGGCGCCGAGCTGGCAGCTAGACCTAGTTGGAGTACCTCCTCATAAGCGGTTTAATTCATCTGCAGACTATTCCTGCGTGGCATAAACCCGCACTCACTTCAATTCGCGCTTCGCCAACTTCATTCCTTGCCCCCCATTCCACATCACACCGAGATAGATCTAATTTGCCCCAACCCTCACATTCGCATATGAACAAATTACGATATTATGTAAAATTTGATCGAATTAGGAAGATTTTAATCCGTTTTGCAGCCGGTAGGTATAAGCCTCCAAACTATGGATATAATGGGAGAATGAATGTATGTATGTTCCCACGGCTTGTTATCTTATCATTTTGGCGGGAAATCGTCGTTTTTGATATGTATGAACAGAAAAGTGGAGATATGAAGTATGCATGAAGATCCGACAAAGTGTGAATAGCAACGCGGATAAATTGACACGAATTTACGTTGATTTATTCGCTGAAATTTTCTGTTTTCTGTGGGAAAACGTTTTGCTACCAGTTTCTTACTGCGTCGCGAAAATGCTATCCTCCGGAAGCTGCGCGGTGTGCGTGAAAAATTCCGCATTTTTTGGTTTTATTTCGTCGACGCATATCACTCCTGCATTTCCGCCGGCGTTTCTTCTACTGTCGAGCACGTAACATTGTCGTAATTCTTTATTTTTTATTCGCTCAGCATTCTTCAATCTTCATTGCTCATTCCGTCTTTTTATTTTCTTTGAGACTGTTGTTCTCCGACTGATACTGGAAGGTTGGAGGCATTTTCCAATTGGCTCTGTGGCATTTCCTTACTAAGGGTGTACATCTACTGATCAGCTGTATAAGGATGAACATGATTCTCAATTAACCTTTTTCTATTAGTGAATGTTGCCTATAATGATCTTTAGAGACATGATTTAAAATATCATAATGTTATTAAAAAACACCTTATTATACCAAACAATTTTATCACAAATAGGGTTGGAATAATTAATTTAAAAACCTACAAACGCAACATTAATATACAAGTATTAATTACTTGTATATTAGGTGCACTTGCTGAAATGATTTATACTTGTGTCAAACTTCGCATAGATCATATCAACTTAATTAGAAAATTGATCTGCTCTTTCAGCATAATACTCAAAAACTTAAAAGCGTGTACTTACATGTTATGCAATGTTTGAAATTATTTTAGTCAGGGAAGTGTATAGATTATAATGACATACACATGTAGGTCGAGAGGACTTTGAAACCCCTCTCGGAGCAATAATAATTTTAATTTGTTAGGATGTCTCAACTTCCGCGTAGTGCAAGACTTGCTTATAATTTACATTTCCCGTCGCTACACTCAGCTTGCTACCGGCGCCTCCACCATCAACTTGATTTCGTTCTTTCATCTCGCTGTCTTTTGCACTTGCGGCACGCGTGTATGTGGTAGTAGGAAAACATTTATTAGTGGCAAACTTTCAGCGTCGAGACAAAACTGTCTCGGTGAACTTTCCAACTTATCAAAAACTTTAAAGGTACATACAACTCGGGGTGAGCTTTACATGCGTATGCTATACAATTCCGTGAAGACTTCATTATGCATTGGTCAAGAGGCCAATGTAGAATTACTTCTATATTGCATTTTAATCATTAGTACATTGCAAATAATACAGATAAAAGTATTAATCCCTTATTGCATCTGCCAAAATTTCCAATGTTTTTAATATTCACAAGTTTTCTATGTCATACAAAAACTCGTATCTTTTTAGCTTTTAGGTACTTACACATAATGCGCGCGTTTGATCCAATTATATTGTGTTTAGTTTTCTACTCGATTATCCCACTTTGCGGCGGTGAATTATGCATGTCGTTTATTTATTCAATTGATTTTATCGATTTCAAGAGTACATGCGCCTGCTTTTGTCGCATTGTTGTACCCGATTGAAGAGAGGCGGCCTATTGTCCACGCTCGTTGATTCGCATCCGGACTCGTACACTTTTATTGTGTCCTGGTCAGCCCCCTCTCACGACTGCCGCCAGCGCATCCTATCAGCCATTGTCAGCTCAATGAAAAGTTGGAAAAACTGTCATTTGTTTATCGCGTTACGCGCGCGACTAATGACGGCCCGTCGGCCGATAATTCGATACGTGAAATGGGACAAATCGCATTCGAATTCAATTAATTATCCTGCCGTTGCCAGATGCAAGGTACACGGAAATTCGCTCAAAATTGGAAATCTATGTGACAGGCGTTTTCGTAATTTTTTAAATGCAATAAATAGTTTTCAATTTTTATATATCTATATTTTTATGATTTATGAAGCAGATGGTTCCGGCCCACATGCAAAATATGTTCGTTGATATTTGAGTTTTCACACATAGACCATTGGGATAGGTTCGGTGACAGGTAACACTTCCACAGGGAATACGTAATGCCACCGGCTACAATATTATGAAATATTAATAGGTATTTGCTTTCGACATACTAAAAAGTCTGGGGATTTACTTTGTTGTGCTTTATTGTATATAAATGTTAGAGCTTTACCGGTGGGAAGCTCTTGATTCTGTATTTCATACAATATTCTTATATGTATATTCTTATTTGTAGAATTTAAGTAGTAAGACCTGATTTTTAAAATGTTATTTTTATATCTGGGTAACATTTTGGCTTGGTTTCTCTACTAATTATGCTTACACTTTTATCTTACACTTTTATCTTACACTTTTCATACGCACATCACCAATCGGCAACCGACGAACTGCGACAGAATATCGAATTCTCAATCCCTTCGTGAGATTGTACTCGCTTTTATAGCAAAATAAATACATTCGAGTTTGGGCCCTTAACTATCCGATTTATACCCATATCACCTTGAAAGTTGCTTTTACTTGGCATTGTGTTTGTGATTCTAGTTATTCGCTATATATGTTTATACATTTATACAACTTAAGTATAAGAAATTTCACGAGGAATATGGAAAAGAAATACAACACATACGTGTGAGGAGTACATTCACTATACTTTTTCTATGACTATTATATGTGAAAATAATAATGAGTAAATTTCTTTGATACTGAAATGTGTATATTATGCAACAGAAGTAGAAGAATAGTTTATTATACAACGAGCATAAAATTCTCCCTAATTCTTACAAGTGTGACAAATAGATAACGAATGGATGAGCCGAAGGCGAGTGAAATTGACGATTCCATGTAAGTCGTACAGTAAATTTTTCTAGCATTATATAAGAAAATAATAATGAGAATAATAATTATATGAAGAATACCAGGAAAGAACGTGTTCTGACGGGCTTAGAAAGTGGGGTCTTGGCTTCATAATATTATGAGACGACATACTTTATAAAATACGTTCCGGGGGTCTCATAAAATTGTGTCAATCACAAATAGCACTAAGAGATGCACTAAACAAAATAAAATTACTCCCTTCCTGTAATATTTAACATAATCCAGTCAAAAATTGTACTTGCTCTGCAATACACCTATTGTTATCCCGTGGCAAATATAAACCATTTGATTTAATTAATTAATTGGTGTGGCAAAAAGCACATATTCGGAAGAAAACAAATTGATATAGCTCCAAGACCATAATGGCATAATCGAGGACGTGATAAAATTTACATTTCAAACCACTAAATTAAACCACTATGCGCCGCACCCAGTGTGCCATTACATGGCGTTATGAACACATTTCCGCACTGCCCAGCTAAGAACTCGCTTCCGAAATGTGTTTATTATATAATAGGAGAAGAAAAACAATTCTCTATATATATGTAAGAATCCTATTCAATAATAAACTTTAAATCAATTAACTTTTTTTGCAAAAAAAATCTATTCAACTATAGTACATTGCAACTTTAATATTTTCATTCTTTAATGAATTACAATTTTTTTCTTCAATAATTTTTCAAAAGTACTGTAAAATTATTAGATATAATATGAAAATATTAAAATCTATTAATCTTACTTCTTTTTGGACGTGAGTAGCATCATTTATCTCTGCTTTTTGGGGGATGTGAGATGGTTGGGGGAATGCGGAAAAGTTTTGCGAATTGTTGGTAAAGTTGAGAATTGCCTGCACTTGGCATTTTTCCGCATTCGGAAGCCGGCATGCGCAAGGTTTGGACAGGTGGTGTGTGACTATTCACACATTCATTCGCTGTGATTTTATATAAATTCGCAAACTTTCCAAACATTTCCATTTTTTGTGCGCTCCCCGGCCTGCGTTTGGCGCTTTTCAACAACTTCTTTTTGCGCTGACGCCGCCAAATGTGCATAATTTCGGGCAACGGGCGCTGAGTCTACACACGCAATGGTGAATCCACCGACGGAAATAATATTTAATCGGAGGGCGATTTTTATGCGTGTCGTCTATAGCGTAATAAAATTTCCGGGCGCGGCGCTGCAATAAAATCAACGGTTGATGGGCATCGCACAATAATTGGCGGTTAATCGGCAATGATGGAGCGACGCACGTCGCCACCGTCGATATCGAATTTGTCGGCGGGTCATCAATCGCCCGGCGCCTCCACCCCATTCACAACAGTGTGATCTACTCTGTTCATTTATAAATTCTACATGCCACTCCATAAAAGTGCAAAACGGCAAACAAAATTAATAATTAGTTGCAAACAAATATCTATTGTTGAAGAATAAATAGAGATAAAGTGGAGTTAGTTAAGACCGAAATTCAAATAGTAAAGTTTGCTTTTTAAAGTTTTATATTTTGTTTCTTCTCCTACTTAACATTTAAATAGTAAATATACTAAATTTTGTTTTCAAACTTGTTCTTATCAGTACTCTTAAAGAGTTTATTAATAAACTTATTTCAGAACAAGCAAAACCTAAAAATCATAAGCGCTTGCGCTCACATTGTTTCATATACTGCAGATGTAAAAAGGGAATTAAAGTTTTTCACAGCGTTTTGCAGCTTGCGTCAGCATGGCCGTTTTTTTCCGCGTTTTTCTCCCCGTTATTTTTCCAAGCTCGCGCGCGTTCTCTATCGCTTCGTGGCGGCATTAATGCAAGACGGGCGCGCACAACACGCCGTCGTGTTTCGCCGCCCCATGCTTTCGTGTTTCGCCGCCCCACGCCTTCTCTGCCGTTTGCCATCAGCATCACTATCAGGCGCATCGTCTGCAATAAGAAGTGGCGGAGGCGACAGGATGAAACAACATCCGAGCACGAGGTGATGAGACGACATTGTATTATGGGCTATGATGCGCAAAAACGTGGAAAGAAAGGAGGACTTCTTTTAATACCGCCTCCAAACAACCGTTTCCTACTGGTACTGCAGCGCGGCGGTGGCGATCAGTAGACGTGCTCCGTTTTATTTTTACTACCTTTTTATTGCATTATGATTATATTTACAGCCGGCGCTGCGAGCGCAAAATCGACTTCGAAAAAGTCTAGCATTGTGTTGCAGTTCTTTAGTCTTGTTGAATTACATACTTAGAATTTAGTTGTCTGCTAGGTTTAGAAGTTGTTATTTGTAGATTCGTAATTAATGTGAAGCACATTGAATTGTCAGATTTTCGATTATTTATGTTTTTCAATTTTTTTTAATAATCTTTTCGGAACTCTGTTTTCCGTTTTTGAAAATTGAAAATCGCTGTTTCGGCTCCATAAGACAGGCCATTTTCAGCCGACGCGAAACATCGACCCGACAACAAGAAAATCAAGGAAATCTCCGTACACTTCGCAATAGTATCTATTTTCATATAGATGAAAGTTAAACATGACACACATATTTCCTTGTAATAAAACAGAAAATATCCCTTTTTCAACGGTTAAATGATTCCACTTTTCTCAAGAAGAAGCCGAGGTTTTGTGAGGTTAAATTATGAACAAACCCAATTTATATTAACTCACATATAAACCGAAATCCACAATTTCTGTCTTGGTTTGTCGGTGTCGGTGTTGGCGCCAAAATCAGAAATCGTAACTTAACTATACATTCATTTAGTTCCCATATTATTGCCATTGCAGTCAATCTCTTTCAGTTTTCATCGGCAGACTCTTCGATCATATCATCCCGCGGTGAATTCATAATTCGGATATTTAATCGCACGGTCATTTCATCGCCACGCATGAAAAGAAGGACGGATAGCTCAATGGTTTGCAAAAATTTGCAAATATATAGTATAAAAAGAAAGAAATAACACATATTTATAAAATTATTAAAATTGGCAGAAAAATTTCGCCATCTATTCCGTTTTTATACGTGCAGCGAAAATCTGACCAAGAATCAATCTTTTCGACGAACTGACCGGCTATGATCCCCTTCATGTA
>WSZQ02030178.1:19894-32685 GCA_019419845.2 Weissflogia rhopalogaster | reverse complement strand
GGTTGAATAAGCGCCATCTGTTGGATAACTTACAGACTTTGTCATTTTTGTATAACAAGCCGCCGCTCTTTACTGATCAAAAAGGAAATGGACTTGATATAACACAACGTGCTGACTTGAGATTAAAGCTAAGTAAATTGGAACCTAATATAACATCTCTGTGCAGCAAGCATTAAGCGCAAGGATCGCACTAAATGAATATAGAAAAATCTATATTAAAATTATTTTGAATTTTAGAATTTCATTATGTTTTGAAATTTTACTTAGAATGTTTTAATAACAATTTTATAGTGATTTCTTCCTAAAAGTTATCATTTATATTTCTTAAAGGAACAAAACAATTTTTAAAGGTTAAAAATTATGCATGGGGGCATAAAAATTTTAGAAATGTTAAGGTGGGGCATGGCCAAAAAGGTTGGGAAACATTGTTTTACATAATTGATGGTAGGCAACCAGCCTTAAATGTTAGAGTTATGTGGGTTGCCTACAGTACGACTCAATAAGTTTATACATATAGGTACATAACTAGCGGTATAATCAATAACTGATGTGCCCAAGTATATTGATAATAATTAAGCCCTCAAATCATGAAAAAGACTACTTATATGCTAATTGCTTATAAACTTTTTATATAATAAGTCACGCATTGAGATGATTTCCACCCGGATAAACAACAATATGCATACATATTTGAAGGACACAGACAGAGAGAGAGAGAGAGAGAGAGATGGAAGCCAATGCAAATCAATTCGATATTAGTATGAAGCGTAATTATAGCGGCTTTGTCATGTCCGCCTCCCGCTTCACCGCCGCTGCCGCCGGTAATGATAATCCGAAACGCGAGCGCGTTGCTGCTGCCGCCGACGATATCATTAACCGAATACAAAACGAAGAGCGACGACCATTACGACGGCTTTCAGCAATTTTTGCCAGAGCTACGTGCAAGTCCCCAATCGCAATCAGTTATGAGCAATTAGCGAGGCGACCCTCTAACGAGCGGGCGGCGAATGTAAATTGTTCTTTTACTTTGATATGTATGGCGAGCGACGAAATAATGCCCGGTCTGATTGAATGTTACCACTGCCATTATACTAGCATGAACAGAAGGAGAAGGAGTAGGAGTAGGAGGAAGAGGCGGAGGACGACAAAGCGGGAAGTGAGGAAAGAGAGGAGGGGAACAAGCTGGGATTGCGCAATTATGCAGGACACACACGCGTAATATTTTCTAACAACGACTAATTGCCGCCGCGCCGCCGCCTCCACTAGCACTGCCTGCTGTGGGAGAGATAACTCAGTGGCAGGCAGTATACACGCGGATGCGAGGAAGCGACGCCGACGCGCCGGGGAAATGATCACCAACCCCTGTCACGTACGCTACTAATCCGTCACTAACGAGCCTTCGTTTTTGGCAAGGAATTTTCGTCCGATTTCCACTTATCAGTGCCTACCGTCTCTACTCTCTGCTCAACCTCCCTCACACCCTGCTCCCTGTAGTTGCAAACCGCGAAACATGTGCTTTTCGCACATTATCTACTTTTGTTCATTGTCAGTGGTTACGAAGCTTCTATTTCACTTTACTGTTCTCTCTTTCAATCATTAGTGATAGAACTGATAATTAGTAATTAGTATTGAGTAGTATTTTCGTTTTCTATTTGCAAATACCCTGTATGTAACTAGATCTAAAGAAACGACAATTGGGAAAGGGAAGGTCTCTAAAACTATGGGTCAACTTGTGGAATTCCTCCCTATTCACAAGGGACAAAGTGACTTATAGAACTAGATACATGCCTAACAAGAAGAGAAAGAGTGAGACAGAGAGAAAGAGGTGCGTTTACATCACAATTCTTGGGACTACCGATTAACAGATATTTACAGTCGTTGTAAATAATGTAAATGAGTATAAATATCATGTTACAAGGCAAGGTGTGGAACTGAGGAGCAAGGAATAAAGGTGTGGATGAGGTAGGAATATATGGAGTGTGTGTTATATCAAGGTGGGGTGGATTCCTGGCAGCATTTGTATGTCTGTGAAGGAGTGGATGCTTTGTGACGTAAGAGGGGGAAGAGGGGATAAAAAAGTAGTTGTTGGCGAGGGAGGGGAGAGTGTGACAATAGTGTAGCAAATTGTGCAAAAGAAATGGAAACGGAGAAGAGGAAAGACACAATATTAACGGCATATAATATTTGTTAATAGATTAGAATAATTTAAAGCTTGCGGCGCTACCAGCGAGTGAAAAGCTCAACCAACCCGACCAATAACCCCCGAGTTCATGATTACATATAGGAAAGACTCAATGTCGAACTCCGTATCAACTGCCTGTGTCGGTTCTCAGCCGCTGTCGCATGAACGGAGAAGCAATAATGCAAGCTGAATTATTTTTATATTTTGTCGAAATCATTTTATGTTTATGTGCGCGTCGGGCCCGTGTTGAGAACAATAAAGTGTTTGTTAGACGATTATGCATCACGAGTAGGACTCCGATCCACAACAAATTTAAGATATTATTCACGAGTATGACAAGTCAACGAGTATACAATCAATGTGCATTACATGTGAGTTGTACACTATATTTTTTTTCTACTATTATATGAGTGAAAACCAACCAGTAGCTTTAGTTTTCTGATATCGGTGTGTGTCAAAATTTACAGGTTGTTTGCAGCCACAGCGTATCGGGTACAAGTTTTGCAGCTGCTTATTCAATTTCATTTTCTTCATTTTCAAAAGGCTGGAAATGAATAATATTAACAATGAGTAATAATAACATTTTATGGTAACGCAATGCACATCAATAGATATCGCTTCTAAAAATGTCTAACTCAAAAAATCAAACTGTATGTATGAGTTTTATTTGTACACCCAGCTAATTGCATTGCATTTATTTAACGTCCAATTTCCACTCATACTTTGAGTTATAACACTGTTAATTACTAATTAGTACTAATTAAATCCAAGTTTTAGTCGTAATTTTATGTAAATATGCACACTGGTGACATCTGAAAGGAACACCAATTACTCACCTTCCTTCCATTTTATCCCACCCTTCTTCATTCCACCTGCTCTCGCCGACCTATTTCTGCTCCACCTCCATTCCTGTCGTGCTTGTCGAGGACTAATTAGTGAGTGGAATCAATTAATAACGTTCTTGTGTTTATACAGCCCGATGGAGGGTTGTAAGCCGACGCTGTGGGACGGGCGACAACGACGTGTAAACCACAATCCGACATTGGACCATTCAGACCTTTCCAGCATCTTAAAGAGGCTTCGTCTATCTCCTTCATCTTCTATGACTCCTTCTAAATGATAAGCAAAAAATACGTAGATATAAAAAAGAAAGGCACAAACGTAGAAAAATGAGATTTAAAGTGTACTGAATCAATAACTGTAAATTTGCAATGTTGTAAATGCTGATTGCAGAATATTTTCAATCGCCTTCTGCATGCATCGGTTGCAGGATGTCTTCTTTGTGTACGCCCCAATCTAAACCAATTCAAATCCAATCCAATCTAGCTCGTTAGAACGTGGAGGCCGCCCATCGCTTCCTCCTGTTTAAACCCATATCCCCGAACGAACACCCACGCATGTTCCCGTAAATGTGGTCTTGCCGATCATCGGGTCTTTCAACGCATTGAAATACGTCCTGTTCCAGATTGTGTACGGCGTCGGCGTTGTGTGTGTGTGAGTATGTGTGTGAGTATGTGTGTGAGTATCTGTGTGAATATGTGTGGATGTGGTTGTATGTGTATGTGTGGGAGGGCGTATGTATGGAGGGCTTTTCATCGAGTTGATTCTACCTACGTCTACGTCTGGGTCTCCCTATCTTCTTGCACGGGCTGACGGCACATGCCTTAAACGATCACCGATCAGAGCCTAATTTGCTTCTTGTCTTCTCAAATAAACTTGATTATGGCGTCTACAAATGCGTCTCAATTGGGACCTCTATGCGGTAATCCAAGAGGCAATTCAGGAGATGTATGGGATAGGATGATCATGCGAGTATTGTCGCCTTTCGGAGACGGTTGAAACATTTTTCTTTTCACGTATTTATTTTTGGTTTTCTTCTTTTCCTTTCGTTCTTCTACCTCTTTTCCTAACCTACCCTAATTTAATCTGCACCAACCAAAATATTCATAACTTACGTTAATCCAATCGAAGTTTATCCTAATCTTAATTTTCCTAACACCTAACCTAACGCAATAAATACGTATCATAAATTAGCTTAAACTCCTCCATTGCACCTAGCTTAATTAAACCTGTGGCGGTCACTAACCGCGGTTCCCGCACGAAGAACGAACAAATATCAACATCCGCCGAAATCGTAATTATCGAGACATAAACATCCTTAATGTTGTGGCGTCGAATTTGTCATTGCGAGATCACCTCGATCTTTGATGCTTTCCTCGGTATAAATATTCTACCACAATTGGCAGTTCGACGCCAGAGTCCATCACCGGCAGTCCGTTGCCGAGTTTGACAGCAGCAGTCTTCATCAGCCAGTCCCCTACCGTGCCGATGATCAGAGTACGACATCAGCAGCTGCTACCAGCGAGTCCATCGTCAGCAGAGAGTCCATCTTCAGTAACTAGTTCATCTTCAGCAACCAGTCCATCGTCAGCAGCCAGCCCATTCATCTGCGAGTACGTCTTCGTCCCCGATCTGCCCCGACGACCAGCACCAGTCGATCGCCTCCGTCTGGATCTCCACGTACTCTCTTTTATTGTGGTACAATCAACCCACAAATCCAATCAAACTTATCCCAATACCCTCATAAACTACGCTCCTCAAACCTGAACATCGTATAACCTAATAAAATTGACCCTAACATAATTAACCCTCACTTAACCTATTCTACCTCAATCTATTTTCTCCTAACTTAACTTTATTCACTTAAAATTATCGTTCCCTATTCTCCTTACTCTCTATTCTCAACTAATGAACATGTTATACCTTTCTGCACTACGTCTAAACTTCATTTATAACTATAACTATACAAATATCGCAATTTATGAATTGCACTTTTTCATCCATACCGCAGAAATGCTCTATTATAGCAAATTGAAAAATATACTATAAATTCAGTCCCATACATGAAATTGCAAATCATCGCATAAACTTATTAAAAAGTGAATAGACAAACCGGGCGAGAGCGGCACGCATGCGAAGTTTTAAGGGCGGTGGAATGGAAAGAGAAACCAATTAGCGTCATTAAATTCGGATGATTTGCCAAAGTGCTCCTTACGCGCTTACCATTATGGCGCAGGGCGCACAAACACTTCTTCCATTCCATACATGCATAGAAACAGTAGTGGTGGTATAGAGGAGGCGGCAGGCGTATTCGCGACGAGTATGTGCCAGAGTGAGGCGTAAATGAAGATACGCATTTCGTCTGCATATGCAAATTCCACCAATCAGTCGAGCTGCGGTGGTGACGGCAGTCGCCGGGCGCGCGATAATGATTGAGAAGCGTGGACTATTTCTTATTGAACTAATTTGCAGGCGGCGGCGGTTACCACCCCGCCGCCAATTGCACATGCCACCCCTCGCTATGACAAACTCACCCCGACGTTCTATTCGAAATGTCGCGGACGGCGTCGCATCCCGTCTCCCGTGACTTTATAGTCCGAATCGTATATATGCCATTAGTTCATATCAAAAGAGAAAAATAAATATAGTACAAATCTATGAATACCAAGGAATATCTAGATAAACTAAGCTAAATATAGACGTGCTTAAGTCGTACTATCTTAATTATGGTCAATGAATCGTTAAATCTATCATCTATGGACGATAAAGGTACATATGTCTCAAAAGTTTTGAGAGGTATATTTTGTATTATTATTGTTACCCTCTGTATAAATGAAAAAAACTATGTGTTTCAAAAGTAGTCAAAAATGTAATTTTAATAAGCAATTATCACCAAATTACGTTATTAATCCCTCAATATTTCTATTTTTATACTCTGTATATGTTACTGGGAGATTTGCGAGTCGAAACTAATTTAATTTATTCATAAATTATCATTAAAATATATTTTATACCTATTATTATTCGGAAGATTATTTACACTCTATATATTTTACATATACTGGGTGTTGTAAGTAAAACCGTCAAAAACAAAATTTCCTTCATTAATATAAGGTAATTAATATAATGTATGTAAGAGACGTCGCAAAAATCATACACTACTTTATTTTGTAAGACGCATCTAATAGTTGTTGTATGTTACATATTGTTTGAAATTATTTCCTCATATAAAAGGTTATAAGGTCCATAACCTTTTATATGTGCAGTCATCTAAAATTTGTTCTGAGTAGACCTTTTCTAGCTTAGTAGTCCGTGTGCAAAAATCTTGTCAAATTATTTTAACACCCTGTATAAATGAAAAAACTAGATGTTTCAAAAGTTCTCAAAAATCTAATTTTAATAATTAATTATCGGCAAATTATATTATGTTATATTATATTATCCCTCAATATTTTTACACTCTTCATATTTAATATACTGGGCGATCCGCAAATTGTAAAATATCCAATCTAAATTACAATGCCTTAGAAACGACGTAAATAATGTTGTAAACCGATCTTCAAAATTTTCTCACATCAATTTGCACATTTCATAAAAATTCAAGTTTCTAGAAACGTATAATATAATTGTATACGCACCGAAATAAAAGAAGGTTTTCCTTGTTGTACTTTCACAATTCGCACACACCATCGGCAAACTGAAAAATTGAAATCACACGGCAATATAGAGGTAGGAACACTCCTATAAGATCAGTGGCATACACACTGCACGCAAAACTTCCCACCGTATTCTGCCCGTCCCTTCTTCATACTCATGCCACCAAATTGCTTCCATTTACGAGATTGCACATAAGAGCAGAGGGATGCCTTATTATATTATGTTATAGCTCGGTTATTTTTGTTGTCGATGACCATTAGTAAAATGATCTTTCTATTCACGAAATGCGCATCTTTGATTTCTATAGCCTCGAATTCATAGACTTCTTCTTTGCTTTTTCCACATCATTATGGGAATCTTCGATTAGATATTCCTATTCCTATTGGTACGTTTAACTGACATTCACATGTACTGATTTGCGACACTATTTTTTGTAAACTTATAAAATAAGTGGATGCTAACATTGGAATATCAATGGTATTCCTAGTAATAAGAATGTTAAAAGCCTACTTATCTTTTTTTACACTTTACGTGTATATATTATTATACTGGGTGTTGCAAACGTTGTCACTACGACATTTTGTTAGTGAAATGAAACATTCAACAATACTTAATTGCGTTTAAAAATATACAGGTTGTTCAAAAATTAATATGCCAATGTTTCATTTCATAAATCTAAAAGTACCACTAATTAGATTACCTTAGAAAAAATGTTAGAAATTTCCTGTAGTTTTATTAAAGATGTTCTAAAATATTTAATTGACAAGCTGCTGCAAATTTACAATGGGTTTTTAATAGTGTATACAAGATGTTCAAGAAATTTCGCTGGAAGATTGGAAGTTATTAGAAATAATGGAAAAGTCGAATATTTTAATTTTTGTACCTAATAATTAAACACCCTGTATATTTTATACTGGGTGTTGCAAAAGAAATATTTGATAATAAAATAAATCTTTAGAAAATTGTAAATAGATGCTCATAAAATAATAATAAAATAATAATTACGGTAACTTATAAATGGTGGCTTAAATAAAAGCTACAGGGTGTGTCAAAAACTCACTATAATTTCATTATTTTATAAATTATGTTATATTAAAAAATATTTTATCGATTCTCAATTTCAGTTCGTTTCCTCCCGGTGAAAGCCCTACTTATAAAATAAGAATGAAAGAATGTATGCAAACAAATTAGGCTGCAAAAGTGCACAATGCAATGCGCAACTCTGGACTATGATAAAATAACGAGGCAGTTTTCGTTTTTGCTTACACATATACGCATACATAACTACAACCCCCCAGCTAGTGGGTGGCATTGTCCATGTCATGTGCGCCCAACGGGCAGGAAGGCAAAACAGCAATAAATTGGAAATAAATACGCAGTGATCAAATAGCCGATACAAAATAACGAGGTCCACCTGAAGTCACGATGGCGCGTTCGTATTTTGTCAAGCGGAAGCGGGCAGAGTTGCGCACTTTTGAAATAAGTCCACAGCAGACAGGCCGTGTCCAGTGGCAGAGCCACTCGTCAAAAGGGTCTGGGGGGTTAGGCCCTATTTAGACCGTTGAAGAGAGCCAGGAGCCAATAGCAGCGGCAGGATTGCATACGCAACGTTCAAGAAAAGAACTTTTATCGGGCCGGTGGTACGTTTCGTTAGTTTCGCGCTTTTGCTGGCCGCTAGCAGCAGCAGCAGCAGCAACAACAACAACTACTACTCTTGCTTACACCCTCCCATTTTCAAACTGAGCGGCCCTTAACCATTTCGCTGAAGTGGGAGGGTGGGATCATAATGCGCGTTGTTATTCGCAGTTATTCCAACCAGCCGGACAATAATAACACTCCACATTTTCGGTACTTATCTGCCGTATTACGGTCAAATCTACGGAATATGGAAGAAGAAATACGATGCTTTAATTTACGTAACATACCTGAATACTTAAAAAATATCATATTTTCTTCAATGCAATTCAAGTGGCTTTAATGTATTGTCATATACAGGGTGTTAGAAATGTTTACTTTTTGAAAATTACAGGAAGCAATTATATTTTGCTTATATTTGATATAAGTTATGCTCAGGAAGAGTTAACTATTTTTGCAAATATCTTTATTAATTTGCCTAGAAAGATATACAGGGCGTTCCAAATTTTTTACATGTTTATATTATTAGGACGCTTTAGTACTATTATTTAAAATTCGTTAAATAACATTTACATTGAAATAGTCATAAAAAGTTAAATATACGGGTTGTTGAAATAGGAAAATAGGTAAATCTTCAAATAAGTAAATAATCAAAACACTGCTGTGCATACAAGAATAACATAAGAATCACATTCTAGACATATTCACATTTCTTTCTCTTTTAAAAAAACTAGCCAAGTATTTTAGCCAAGTTTACAGGGTGTTACAAATATTTCATTTCAAAATATACGTTAAAAATAATTTACATGATATTATGCATTGTTAATGCAGTTCTAGTAAATTTATAGAATACAATTATTATACAGAGTGTTGTATGCTTTCCAAAATACATAATGCTTGGTACAAGAAACGAGAAAAATCAAAAGTTAAATATATTAACAATGCCTTCAAACACGTTGAACCATCTCAAAGCTCGAATCGCAAATCGTATTCAATAAAACGCCGACAAACCCCAAAAAAAGAAAAAATCGACATCGCAAATCTGCACATAATACACGCGCATAATGTAACTACAGCCCAGCTAAACGTATTCGTTCCAGTTGGTCTCTTTAAAATTTAATAAAATCGTATAAACGTTCGTTCAAACGTCGAACATCGGCAAGTTTGAACGTGAGGCGGCTGAACGGTGCCAGTGGCGGCGGCGGCGGCACGGAAAGAAACCTACATTTACAACCTGGCGTTAGTGGCTGCCGCCCTCCAAAAGCTAATCCAATAAGAAAACCTTTCAATCATATGCAATTTTATTATATTATGAAATATTACCGAAAAAAAGGCGAGAGCACGGGCCACATGGAGATGTTGCGTTGAAAAAGTTTCGATGCGAAACTTTTGCCAGATTCTACAAAGAAACCGGACGGAAACATTGCAAACAATGTGCATATTCACTATCGATACAAAGCAATAAAAAATCACAATCGTTATAATCAAATTTCATATTGGCTTCGTTCTTTTGCATTTCTTTGATTTATTTTTATTGCTTTTGGCAAGTGGCTAAAGTTTTTTATCTTCTTTTCTTGATTTCTGATGACTTAAAACGGTAAAATTTAAATTTTACATTTTAGTTCTATCATTTGGCCGCTATGTGGACTTATTTTGACGTTAACAGGACAACGTCAAAATAAAATTAAATAATTTTGCAAAAAAAGGTAAATCTCTAATCACATGCTATGATAAATCCGTAGTCGAAGATGGGCAATGTTTAATTGACCGAGTAAACACGCCAAAAGCGATTAATTTACGTCATCCCATTAACGGTAACGGATTAACGCTCGTTATACACGGCAATAATAGCCATCGAAAGAGGATGCAAATCAGTGACGATGATTAATGATTATCCATTTTTGTTAAATGATTTATGTGACAAGCAACGTTGGACCTTCAATAATAGGTTAAATTCAATAAACTTCCTGTTTTTGACTTTAATAATTGTGTGCTTTTCTAAAAAAATTGATTGATTTGGAAAAATTGATTAGATAAACGGTAAAATCATTAATTAGTCTATTTGCATTGATACGTCATTGATTCTCTATTGATTGATCATTAAAAATAAAATTTATAAAATGTAGAACACCATTTACTTAAAGAGAATTCGAATAAAACCATATATTCTCACTGGATATAATAAAATTCAAAATTTAAAACTACTAGCGCCATCTATTGGACTCTACGTAAACTTTTACTTAAAAATTGTGCCACACTTAGTGTATCTATCCCTAAAGATTGGTATGAAAGAGGACAAATGTACAGGGGGATATTAACAACGATGATTTTTATATAAATTTATTAAACAAATAAAAATGAGAACAAAGACAACAGTTTGTCGGTCTTATATATAAAATTGCGTTTAATTCTACAGCGTTTCGCTCTCTCAATTTTTTTCTCTCCGCGCAACAACTGCAGAGTTAGAGTAGTACCCCGAAAGGAATTTAATCTAAATGTCATTTAAACAAGGGAAGGGTTTTACGGCGATATGCCAGGACAGGCGTTCAAAAAAGTTTCCTTCGTCGTTCGTATTTAAACCAACAGCGAGTTTAATTCGGAGTCGAAAAATGAAAGAATTTTAGCCTCCACACCCGCACCAAAACTAGTATACTCGCGAACTTTCAATACTGTGGCGAGAACTGGGGAGCAATTGGAAATTTCGTTTGATTAAAGTCCGGTCCTGTATTTCATACATGGTATAATAAACATGCTTCTAATTCATACTTTGGCCAGGCCGAATGAGTGAATTATGTGCTGGCAGCGATGAGAAAGTGCGTGCTTGTAAATACAATAAAGACGATGATAAATTTCTACTTTCGTGTGTTGCGCTTAATGATAACATAAATTCATCAAGTTTTAACCATGTCATCGTTCGCAACGTACCTGGAATTCCGGTGCTCGGCGAGGTTTAATAACGTGCCATCAGCAATTACAGGTTTGGCTGACGGTTCTTTTTTTTTCGCTGTGATCTGCACTGGAAAATGATATGTTATACCAAGCGGTTTTATTTTTTAAGTGGTTCAGAATCTATGTTAGGATCTATGTAATTTGGGTAATATTGACTGATTTTATTATGGGGAATAGGAAAATTATAGATGATTTCCATTGGTTTATGTGGATTAATGTTTGGTAATAAGGAACTGGAGAATGTTGGGTGTTTCAGTTCCACAAATGATATTAAATAATGTAGTTCTAATGGGAATTGATAACTGTATTTGGATGAAAGTCAGAAAGACGTAGATCAGATCAGAAGAGCAGATCAGATCAAATCAAAAGAGAACAGGGAATGTCACTGCAAATCATAGTATTTTAGAACAAATGAGTTTGGGTCAGAGCAGATCAGAGCAGATGGGACCAGTGTAGAAGAGGTCAGAGCGAATGAGCACAGATCAGAGCAGATCATGTTTGAGTAGATGGAAACTCACAAAAGCAAAACTGATGAAATTAAAGTGAATCACATCGAATCAGAGTAGAGAAGAACAGTTACATGTTGAACAGATCAGAATAGAGTAGATAATCAGAGAAGATAGATCAGCGTAGCAGAGCTAATCGCAGATAAGAAAAGATCTGATCAGATTTAATTAGAACAAATAAGAGTAGTGCAGAGCAGACCAAATCTAATGAAACCAGAGCAGATCACAATAAATTAGACTAGATTAAAACGTATTAGTGTACATCAGGACAGATATTGTGTGCGTATACCGCCGTAAAGAGGCGGTCAGTCACAACCTCCTGGACTGGTACTTCCCAGGAGTATCATGTTGATGGTGCAGAGGCGTAAATTCTGCATGTAATGCAACAACTTGCACGATCACCAGATGCCGCACAAGTCGAAGGAGTAGGTTGTAGAGACACTTGAAAGGCGAAATATTCACAACTGTGGTACTTAGGCTCTTCGTTGTTGTGAAGTGAATCTAAACAGTGTTCTATTACTACTGATTTATTGAATATAAATTACAACCTTATGTACTAAGACCTACTGACGTAGTTAGGGCGCAAGTCCATCTCAATTTTTCCATCCTGTGCGGACGCGCCCAACTGTCAGCTGAAATGTGTGATGTTTGCTGTGTACATGCAAAACAATGCGCCTACATTGCTTAGGAAAATTACACATACAATACATGTAAATATACGTACAAATAAACACAAATACAAATATTTTCGAGTTCATCGACACTTTTTATCTTGCGATGTCCTGTTGATTCATACATCAACATCTTGGTCCCCCACTAAAGATCATGAAGCTGTATACTCGATGTGAGGGTGTCGTTAGGTGTTTCACTTTGTTTGGATCCTTTATCGTTGAAATATGGATCCTGCTTTCCACCGTGTTCTTACCCGAGTTGCTTCATCGATTCCACGTGGTACAACACCATTGTGAGCTGATGGCCAAATTGCCCACATCATGTGCTTGGCGAAAACTATCTTGTTCATC
>WSZQ02029957.1:0-17001 GCA_019419845.2 Weissflogia rhopalogaster | reverse complement strand
AAAACTAAAATACTGACATTATTAACGATTTTTAGATAGTTTTAAAGTATTTAAAGACATTTCTGTCAGATTCCAAGATTCTAGATTTTGAGAGACACTGGCTTCATGCACCTTATTTCAATATAGACAGGAATATTCGTATATTTTAGACTAGGATTTATAAATGCATTCTTAGGATAAAACTAGTTTCAGCAATGAAGGTTACCGCAAAACTATTTCGGTCTGAATTCTACTACACAAAAGCTAAAGTTGTTGGTTTAGCTAGGAAAGGCACTCTCAAAGCGGATTTGGCTTACATGCCAAGATGAACATGCATGTGCAATTTCCTACGCATTCTGATACATAACTTGCATGTAGGAGTACAAGTATAAAGACGAAATATCCGTGTGTTTATAATATTGAATTTATACGCACAGCATCATTTCTTTTTGCATTAAAATATATTTAAGTCAAAATGAAAGTTTATATCACTTTTATGAGTTGGTCAGCTGCGTATACTCTAATGACTTTAATTTTGATCGGAAACAAAAAACCAATACGTTTTTATAAAGTATGTAAAATTTACTTGAATATGACATTTAGTATTTTCCAAAAAAAGTTAAAATTGCATATTTTTATTATTAATTAATCAACAACCTTTTTTCTACTACATTGTGGTGTAAGGGATTAGTAACTTTCTCCCGGCCCGATGCGGTCTCGCTACTGATGGTACTGCCTGAATTGTTTGTGCATATGGGTTTCTTTCCGGGCGAAAGAAACACAATTTTTTGACTAGGTCAATGAGTTTCTGCCCTTTTCAGTATTACTTCACTATGGAGAAGTGTAAATACTTCCAAACTTAAATACTATCCATCCTCTAGAGATTGTCGTTAATCACATATAAGTAGAAGTTTTTATGTGCCTGTACCCATCCTCCCACGCTAAGTAATTCAATTAAAAGTTTGCATGTTCCTTCTGCGTCGTTGAGCACAATACAATTTTAATGATCCATTTGGAATTAAATATAAACATAGTAAGCGTTTACTGTTAGACAGACAGTGTCCCCGAAAGTAATTACAAACTTTTTTTATTGGAATTTCATTATTGATTCACGAAAACCTAAGGCCAAACCAGCAGATCATTATTTCTTTCCACCTGCCCGATTGCAACAGATTACAAGTACTGCTACTGCTTCCCTTCTCATTATATCCAGCTAGCGGCGTCGAATTCCGAGCATGTTTTTTGCATTTTGCCGTTGAGTCATTTGCATTCGATTAGGTTCAAGTTGCGCTGACGCAATTGCAAACGACGTGGAAAACACCAAGGTAAAGAAGATTTCATGCGATTCTCTGCGTTTTATTGGCAATAGAAGTCTTGACGATGCAACTAATTTCTTGCGTGATTTGTCAATGTCACCAACCGACTTGATTTAAATGAAATCAGGAGTAATTTTCTATTCATTGTTATGTAATTTGAATTGGTAATTGGATTTATTCTTATTTAGATTTTGTACATTTATTTTTTATTGCTTATTGTGCGTTTTTTTTTCTCTCTTTTTTATTAATTTAATTAGAATCTCACATTTTAAAAGACTAAGAAACACTAATTCATGCATATTGGGTTACCTACATTTAAGAATTAGTTGAATATATTCACCCTAAAGAGTTAGCATCCATTCGGTTATAAATTAAACCGGGTTCTAGATAATTTGCCCGAAGGCCGTCACCCGAAGACTTATTCCTGAAAACATTAAACTGAAAACATAATTTTCAAAGATTACATACTTTGAATAAATTTCAGACGAAACAGAAACATTATAAATCATCTGAAAAGTATGGGATGGTATACATCTTGTGATTGTTTCGAACAAGGTTCTCAAAGTCCATGAAAACACGTACCGAGCTCGTAAACTGCCATTCAGGTTGGCTGAAAAGGTTGGCATGAACCCGCTCGCACACCATCGTCTAATATCACGATCACGCAACCAAGTTCGCCAAAGTTGCGCGTAATTTGCGCGCGAACGCTAATTAATGAAATGCTGCAGGCGCGAGAGCGTGTTGCACACCGCCGCGCCGAACAGCAACAAACTACGATGCGAATTTACGCGCAGGGAGGCTGATTGAAAGCGCTGGGAGCGCTTTTCTACCATCGTCCACGTCCCCTGAATACGTCGCTGTTATTTGATTAATTAATCTTCCGATTAAATTTGCTTCTGATACATCTTTCAACAATTACTTGGCATTTGAAGTGCCTACTTAGGTCCCTAGCATTATTATCAACATTCAAAAAACTTGATTGCTAAAGCTACTTATTACGAAATGATTGTATACAATCACACTTGAAAATGCAAAATAAGCCTTAGAATAGGGCCTTGATTTGTTCTGTAAATTATTTTAATACAATTTATTGCATGATTTTTCACTCTCAAAAATCGCTGCAATTTTTTGAATTGGCATATTGCGTACACTCGGGACCAAGCAATAATACCGAAAGCGACTTAAGTTGTAAATCCCATAATCATACGTCGTAAACCAAAATTTCAGAGTTTCAAGCGTGCAATAAAGAGGACTGAATGTTTACGTATACGTATAGTAATAATAATAATAATGTCCGCCATCCGTTTACTTCGACATGCTTTTCATACACTTCACAAACAGAAAGTGCGGCACGTGGCAACGAATCAACGAATTGCACGCTGTGCGATTCTTCGCCGCTGCTTCGGCGGAGTTTTCTGCGACTTGCCAACGTCCCTGCCGTGCATTCAAGCACGCGCATTTATGCATTATCCATTGAGGCATATTGAAGCACTCTCTGCAATCCCAACCTCCCCGAGTTGAATACGTCAAGTAACGTGCTATAAAACACCGCCATATTTGCGTACGTTCCCTCATTTTCTATAAAAAAATTGGCTTTCACTGTTTTTCTACTTCCTGAAGTACATTGTTAGAAGCGTCACAATAACATATGCTAAACAATACCATGCATTATTCATATTCATATTTCGGGGACATTTTCAACAGGGGACACTTGCGCATTTTTTGGCGAGTGGGGATAAGGTGATAGGGTGGGGTGAGGTGGAAGGGTTGGGTGTTTGCAGACATTTTTATGACATGTACAAATCGATTTGTAATGGATAATAGATTGCAAAAGCTTTTTGAAATGTGACTTTTTTCGAATGTGGATTTCACTCATTGTCAGTTCATAGTGAAACTAGAAAATTGTCAAAGATTGTTATGTTTATCTAGGTTTTTTTATACTTTAGAAAGGATACATAATTATGAGTTCTTTCTAGTTGTTACTATCGAAAATATATAAATTTAATACTTATAAAAATTGTATGAACTACTGTGAAGGGGAAACCACCAGGACGGTCAAATATCTGTACAAGTCTTCGGAGGATAAGTCGTCTCCGTCGGTATAAGTCTACTTCCGATGAAGATATGGTGAAAATCAGGAATGATTTTAAGATTTGCAAGAAACTGAACGAAATTCCTTGTATATTGAACAAGAACATTGTGTGCCGGGGTGACGAAGAGCTCTAGGTGTGTGACAATAGTGAGGCAAATTATACAAGAAAAATGGAAGCGAAGGAGACGGAAGATATAATAGAGTGGGGTGGTATACGGCATGAGTATTTTTATTTATTTGATTTGTAAATATTATTATTACATTGTTGTTGAGATTTTCAATGTAATGTAAAAGGTTACTGGCTAAGGATTTTGTAAGGGTGTAGTTAAATGCCAAAAATAAAGGTGATCTACTAGTACTTATAACCGCCTTAAAATAGTATCACATTTCTCGAGTTTTTTGAAAGTACTCCTAATCAATATCTAAATTATTCAAAAATATTGCTTCAAAATTTCAAATCTCTAGCTTCAGTATTTACGAAGTTATAGCTCATAAAGATTGAGAAAATTCTACTAAACCGATTTTGCTGAAATACAGCTCAATCGTGTACACAAAATTGAAAAACGATGTCGCGAGAAAAACGCGTTTAAAGTTTTAATGATTTTTAAAGTTTTATTGAGCTATAACATCATAAATAATACAGCTACTGATATAAAACTTTTAGTGAATATTATTAAATATGTTAAAAATAGATTAATATCATTTCCTCTCAAAAATCACTTTTTTTTTATCTAAAAAATTAAGGAAAAAGATGATTTACCAGGTGAAGGTAATTTTACAATCCCTAGGCAGTATATTAAAAACGTAACTCATTTTGTATGCATTTAACTCACTTTCTATGCATTAAAATAGCAGAACAATAAAGTCCAAGACATTTTTACGTTTTCTGACCGTCCATAAACCAACCCCTGAAAAAGAAACGTGCCATGAGCCCAAGCAAGCTCAAATTGGTAAAGTCGACGAAAGCACGAAAAAAGGGGCATCTAAATTTTTCAGCTTCAAATTTAGCGGCTTTGTAAACGTACGCATCTCATCCCTTCAGAATCCCCATCACAAATCCCCCAGACGCGCTCTAAATGATTCATATTACTCCTCCTATTGTACAAGCAAGCCCCGGTAAAATTGTCTGGAGAAACATACATCCTCAACTCGGAAAAAATGTTTTATTCCATTCCGGACACGCGCGCCAAAGTGAACTCGAGTCGGCAAAATGCGTGCGTATATATTTCTATGCGAATGCATTGTTTATGTTTATCTGTTCGCTGAGCAATTTTAGAGCTGGCTTTCAGTGGCTGTTCGCAGCCGGTGCGTTTCCGATGACGTGATTCGTTAAAATCACAACAAAACGGCGCGGATTTTTGTTGCCCTCTGGGAGGTTCGATCGGAATCAACATCGTCCGGAGCCTCGCGTATTATTTTCGTTGGCAAATCACTGGAATTGCATGGGTACAGGCCATTAGGTGGAGTTTTGCGAGTACGCACGTGGCGCATCCTTGGTATTGTGTGCTGATGTGGAAGAAACGGTAGCGTTGGGCAACAATAGCACTAAAAATTGCAGCGTCCGATAAAGAGGTGATTGTTGATTAATGTTTGTATTGCCATGCCGTTACCAGTTACGAGTTAACGGTCTGACAATACCATTCAGTTTTCATTAATGTTTATTACTATTGTGTTACGATGATTTACGAAAGATGAATTGTAAAAATCTGTTTTTTATTTTGTTGAATCAATATAGAATAGTAATTGCTTTGATACTGTTTTTGGTTTATTGTTATTAGTATAAATGAATAGGATTTTCATAGGCAATCCTTTTTTGGACGTATTCCGGTCTTTTTCTTGCTTGTTTGTTCTACTACTCTGTTGATAGACATACCTTCAGTAATGCACCTTGGGTGAAACTCCACCTACGTGATAATAATTTCATAAGTCACTAAATCATCATATAAACGACTTTCTTCTTATGTGTCATCTCTTCATAATTTTACAAGTCACTAACTCGCATTTAAAATCATCTCCTTCCTATGTGTCACCTGTGGATCTCTGCTGGAGAACTCTCAATGAGCTCCTTCCTTAAGTGGAGCTCCGTGACTTTACAATCAGCAAAGCTCCTTGAATGGTGCTCATTCCTCGAGTAACGGAGAATGATATACAATAAAATGATACTGATGAATTCACAATCAGTAAAAGCTCTTTGAGTAGGGACATAAAACTATTACTACTAAACTGAATAGATATAATTTTTCAAGAAATCTTATGAATTCAAGTTTTCCAAGAATTATGATTCCATAAAATCAATCTCTTTTTCCAACCACGATTTCGAAGCATTCCTAAAACCAACTCAAGCTGATAATAACACCAAAGCAAAACCTTGGAAAAACTTTTCGGTTTTCTGCTTCAGCACCTGCAGAACGATGCGACGCTTGCAATTCTAGCAAGAAGAAAAATCGTGACAATAGAAATACGGCGGAAGCGATGCAAAAAAAACAACTACCGCACCGCCCCTCACCGGGGTCGCCAGCAGACGCCAGCAAATCGCGTACAAACGAACTGCGAACAACAATGAAATCGCACGGGAACGCATTTCTCCGAACCGCAACCGCAAATGGACGTTTGTTTTGTACCACAACCCGGCCAGAAAACCACGCCATTGTAAGAATCAGGCGTGGAAAAGCGAGGCGTGGAAAACCACACACTTTCACCATGAAAAACCGCAAACAAAGTTCGGTTAAAAATTGTCTTCTTTCTGGAAATTACGATGATACAAATATTGAGAATGCAACAGTATAAATAAGGGAAATTCTTTCTTTTTTTTTACTAGCAATAATTGAAGTGATTTTAAAGAAAACAACATTTTTTCCATTTTTGCTAAAGAATAATTCGGAAAATGAACGTAAATTGAAAATATGAACGAAAAAACGAAAAAATCATGACGATAATGAATGTTCACAAAATATTTCAATTATAAAACGTTGAATTAGAGTTGAAAGATAAAGTAGAAGACGCAGAAATATGCAAATGGTCAAATAATTTACTCCAATTTCAACGGAATGTCAACTTATTTCCCATTATAACCTCTCAGCATCAACCCTCTCACAACCAGCATTCTTCAAGATGTAAAAATAGAAATCATTCTTAAATTTCTGAATTTTAACAAACCTCGCCGCTCCTCTGCTGGTAAACTCATAATAAGTAAAGCTCCTGAAATGAAGCTCCGCACTTGGGGTCATTTTATAAGTTCCTAACGCAAAATTTAAAGCTACTTTCTTGTTATATGTCATCTCTGCTACTCTTCCGGTAACCTCAAATCAGGAAAGCTCCCTGAGTGGGAGTACGCAACTTTACAACTATCGGAGTCATACTTTTAAAAGTAACTAATATATATTTACACCTCTTTCTTCTGTATCATTCTCCGTTACTTTGTGGGTAAACGCACAATAAGTAAGACTCCTTGAGTGGAGTTCCCTATTCACGTTGTTCTATTACTACAAGCCTATACTCGTGATTAGAGCAGCAAAAAACAAAACAATGAGACTCAAGATGTAAAATGCAATTCATTCTTAAATTTCTGAATTTTTACAAACCTTAAAAAGGCCTAACTCAGTTAGAATTCAATTTTGTATTAATTATGTTATTTCCAAATCAACTTAAGACCTAATCAAATATTTCCAAGAGTTATAACAGCTTATATAACTCTAAAACCTCTTTTCCAAATGATTTTCAACAGCAAACAGTTTGAGAAAATCGGTCACGTTCCACCACAATTCGATTAGAGTAGAATCTCCCGGCGAAAGGCTCGCGTTTCCTGTGGGGTGGCAGCAGGAAAATCATCAGCCCGGCATTTGCGCGTCTCCTCATCGACTAATTCATTACAGCGGCAGATTAAAACTGTAATTGCCCCCAACACGCACCGAAAAAAAGAAGAGATTCCGCCCGAAGTGCGGTCACGTTCATTGTTCAGCACGTTTCGCATCGATTACGTTCTTTTTCTATTTTCTTTACACGCTGGCCCTCCTTTCCAGCCACGTGGAAACGCCACAATTAGATATCTCATCATGGAGCCACCGCAGGACACGAAATAATTAACAAAAACATGTTTCTCCGAATGGGATTGGGGTTGGGGCGCTGCTGCTGGTTGGTGCGTGTAATTTTCCGCGAAACGCACGAACAAAGGAAATTTCATTATGTTTATACCAAAATGTTTTCGTATTATGTTTGAATTCAATTTCGCATTAATTATTGTATTTCAAAACGGTATGCACATGACTGAATTTATGAATAATTAAACATTATTTTAAATTGGTTTGATAGATTCATTAGAATTCATTGGTTCGGTTATATTATGATGGGTTATTTTCTTAAGTTGGGTTAAGTTAGCTTAAGCTAGGCTAATGTAAGTTGTTTTAAGTTAGGTTAAGTATGATTAAGTTAGGTTAAGTTAGGTTAAGTTAGGTTAAATTAGGTTAAGTTAGGTTAAGTTACGTTAAGTTGGATTAAGAAAGGATACATTGCGTAAAGTTGTGTTAAATTAGTTAATATAGAGTTCATATTAAGTTATATATTATATTATGTTACTTTAAATTAAGTTGGATCAGGTTAAATTAGGTTACATTAATTAGATTTTGCACAATTCCACTAAAATTCAGCCTGCAACAAATCTGTCTAATTGCACCTGACAGAAGTTACTGACAAAAACACTGCTGCAGCATTTTTATGACACGTAACCCTACACAAATGTGCCAAGCCACCACACCCACAAGCGGGCGCTGAAATTCAATTTTCTCCTGCTGTGTCGCCTGCAGTCATCCGAACGTGTTTCTCTTCTCAGGTGAACCTGCTAATTGGTTTGTATCACAATGCAGTTCCACATTTGTGAATGCACATCCTGCGGATATTCATGGTTTTAAAACACGATTATCCTGCAACATTCTACATTCACCGCCAACCGAATAGTATTTAACGACGCTCATCCTACCTGCCAAAGTTACCGAATGTTATTACTAACCCATTAAGTACAACTAACGGAGTGCAAACAAATCAAATGTACTATTTGCCAACTTGCTACGCAATGTTTGTGGCCGCGGTTGCAGGAATGGAGCGCGTTTTGATATGTTTGAATTTCGAACATGCAGGACATCGAGGTTGGACAAAGAATGCGTTTGCAAAGCGGCAACAATGGTATCCTTTGTGCGGTCCAGTTATGCTGAGTGCTCGCACGGTCCGCGAAGGGCCTGGCAAGTTGCGCGTTTTGCATATGCAGATTTTGCACAATTTGAACAATTTTACACTACTTGCGACGGACGGCAGGCAGGCCGAAAGGGATTGCGACATGTTACACCGCTTTGATATTTTCTACTTGAACGCCAAACGGCAAATAATTCACTGTAATTTAATTCAGCTTTTCTTAAAACTGGGCCTTTGTCATGCAAATTCAACGACGTGTTAAATTTGTAAAAATGAATTACAATAGTTTATGAAATGTGGGTTAAATTTTGATTAGGTTGGGTTAGGGTGCGTTAGATTTGGTTAGGTTGGGTTAGATTTGGTTAGGATGGGTTAGGCAGAGTTAGGTTAGCTTAGGCAGAATTAGGTTAAGTTGGATTAGGTTGGGCTAGCTTGGGTTAGGTTGGGTTATGTTAGGTCGAGTTTGGTTAGGTTGGGTTTCGCAGAGTTAGGTTAGGTTGGGATAGGTTGACATAAATAAGATTTAGTCAGAATATATTAGTTGTAATGCTTTCAGGTATAATATATAATGTAGCCCACCTGGGCAGCCTAGTGGTAGCATTCCGCTTACCACGTAGGAGTACGACGTTCGATTCTCCAAGGTGGGCAATCCACCGGGTGAATATTATTCACCCACAACTATTCACCACAAACACTTACAACACTAAAACATTCAACACCCAAAATTCTACCCTCAACATTCAACACTCAACATTCAACATACAACTACTACTACACAACAAAAACAACACAAATTTTAAAACATACAAATATATATATATGTACAAACACGGCGGAAAAACCTTAGAGTTGATGGCCATTAAAATATATACATTAATTTTGTATATAATGTAATACGTTTTAAGTTTGGTTAGGTTACTTAATGAATATATCTATATTAAAACAGATTTTGCTTAGGTTATACAAAACCTAAAGATCCATTCATGATTAGACAACAAATTAATAAGCAAAAAGCATTTGCCATCATCATCGTCGACGACACTTTCCACCTCATATATTAATAACCCTTTAATAACCTATATTTCGCTGATTCCCTGTGTGCGGCGCATATTTGTACCGCCGACGCCCACCAAACACCCGAAGTTGATAAATAATCCACGCCGCCGAGTGCTTCGCCTCGAATGGGGTTAGATTTGCGCCGTATATCATCGCATGGCATTATGACCCAATATATGTACGTGACTCACCCACCAAACCGCCCTAAACGCCTATACCTGATATATGCCAACCAGCGCTGTGTGTCGTCGGAGAAAATATCACCTGCATATCTAGCGACTCTCTCTCCACCCACCACCCTAGGACCAAAAGGCTCTCCTCGGAGGTCGAAGTTGGCAACAAACGCGAGGTGGCGGAATAAACTACATTCGATCGACGGCAGCAGGCCCCAAATAGGGGCGGTCGGTGTATTTCACCCGAGGTTGGGATGATTTAATGCTGGCGATGTTAGCACTTTAGCACCTTTGGGTGCGTTTTTTCACTGCCGAAAGAAACGCATCATGCTGGGCGTCTGGGTGTGATCATGCGGGAGATACTCTTACTATTTGATGAGTGTGTGTATGTATATGCATGTGTGTGTGTGTGTGTGGGCGGGCGTTTTTTCAGGGGTTTATAACGTGGTAAGGATCAATTTTGTGGTGTATTTCCTTCCCTCCTGCATGATTTACGACACTGATCTATTTTTACAAGGAACACGCAAAGACATATTCGTTGCAAGTTCTGTTCGTTTTTGATGTACGTCATATTGATTCAGAAAGTGGTTTCGACTCGATAAGTCATTATAATGGGGAAAATATAAAAAATTCAGGAAGAGAGAACCGGGTATCAAAGGAAAATTAAATAAATTAAGTCGTGAAGAGTCAAACTTCGTTTGGTCTTGAAAAATGGCATTTTAATAACGAGAATTGCGAAATTTATTGAATATGACATTCTTGGCTTAGCATAATATCAAATTAGATCAAATAAAGGGATTTATAAGGGATATATAATACCTTATTCATATTCAAAGACCGAAACGCATATTTCTATATGGTTCTTCAAACTACATTTTCCTTCATGGTCCTTCAAACCTGACCTATCTTTATGGTCTTACGAACATGATTTTAAATATATTTTTCTACAGCTCTAATTTACTGAAACACGTCTTTTTTCACTGTCTTTCGAACCAGATTTCAACTGGAATATTTTCATCCTCTTTCGAACTCGATTTTTCATTATGGTGCTAGATTACTTTCATAGTGCTTGGAAGTGTATTTGTTTACATACATAATATATATCCAATCTTGTAGAGAAACATCTAATTTGTTCCTGTAAAAATACATTTTACTATCAACAATTACTCAAAAATTTTTTGATTAAATGCGGTGGTGTATGAGGGAGTCTTTTAATAAAACGTCAAAAACAAGGCCGAATTACATCTTTCTCCATTGACTTTTGAATCGGATTTTTCTTCATGGTCCGAATTTTTTAATATTTTTATGAATATGATAATATGATATTTTTTATATCTTATTATTATTATTCTTTATACATTCTATACATCTTTTTTCTCTTTAAGAATTTTTCTCTTTAATTTTACTTCTACATAAGTAATTACCAATCTAACTAATTGTAAGTATCTATGATTTTTGAAATGAACCTACGAATTTGAAATGAAATATTCTTATATTTTCCACTTTAATCTCTCAATTACCCAAGTAGCGACGTTCGCAAAAGGCGCAAAACGTAACCTCATTTAAGGCCAAACTTTTCCAACTCTCGGCTTCAACAACCGCAACTGCTCCCACTTGACTTCCTGCCATTTAGAAAAATCCCAATCGAAGAGCAATTCCAGCAATTTTCGTTCGATTCGTTGGCATTCGCACCAAAGCCAACCCGCCGTGCCCTGCAAAATCGTGCAATTTACATTTCTCCCCAGGCGCATAAGGAGAACACCGACTAATTGCATCATTTTTTTAAACCGAGCAAAGCGCGCCAAATCAAATCAGCTCACTGTGCAGAAACATCACAAACTCGATGAAAACGCGAGCACAAAGCGAGGGGTTTTCAATTGGCGAGTTAAAACATCAGTGGACAGTCAACGTAGTGCAAAGGAACGCATCAAAAAACGCATCTCTGAGGATAGAGGATTGAGGATACAGGAGGATAAAGGTTGATTGTTGCCAGGATAACGACTTCAGTTTCGGTCCTCGGAGCAATCATCGTGCGCATCGCTTCACCCCGTTCAACGAACCGCATTCTTGTCGAAAAACTCGGGGGCTGGCACGACTCAAGTCGAATTGTTGGTATTTTGAGGTAGCCCTCCCCCCATCCCCCTGGTGCCTAGGGCTTTTTGGCCTCTCAACATGGTGATGGAGGAGAAAGGGGGTGTCCAAAGTTGTGCACTGGGTTGTGGAAGTGGAATCGCTTCAGGGAGATTGTAATATCACTGATGAAATCTGGCAAATAGAATACAATCCTCCAATAGTGATTGCCAAAACTTGGGGAGATCGAAATGCGATGCCTTTGAGCACAATCATTATGAAGGAAAAATGGAACACTTGAATTATGATTGTATTATTACATATTTCTTTTATTCTATTATTTAATTATTTTTAATATCATGAGAATTTTTTTAATGATAGCCTAAAATAAAATCTTAGGCCTTTATAGTAATATTGGTTTTCTTTAGATAAATAGGAAATTCATGGGAATAAATTCTATAAAACTTAAATTACATGTGGTTAGCTTGAAATCAACCGAATTTGCTTTGAATAGGATTGGTTCATTCAGATCGATGTATTGTCACGCAGAATACACGTCGCACTTTTCAAAACTTATCTGCCAGAGTTTTTATACAATTCAAATGAATTTTTCACTATTACATATAGGAAATTTAAATAGGAAGCTTCATCATGATAATAATTTTCGTATTACGTCTCTAAATGTGATTTTATAACGATGTATGGAAAATTGCGTGGATATTACATTGAAATCGCCATGAATGCTTCTCCATACATATGCTAATCTCCTCAAGTAGCCTGATTCTGCGTTAGATGCATTAATACCCTAATGCATCTAACGCAGAATACACGTCCCATTTTTAAAGTGGATTATCTCACAATGTTCTTATCCAATTCAAATAATTTTTTCACTACTCTTTAGGAAATGTAAAGACGAATCTTTACGTTTATGATCGTTTTTGTACGACTCTTCTAAATGTGAATTTTATAACTATTTATCAGTAAATTTTATCGGAAAATGTAACTAAACGAACTAATAAAAATACGAAAATACAAAACTGAACTATAATGCGTGATTGAAGAACATCGTGGATATAGAAACACAATCGCATTTCGTTTACGTGCGTATCGCTATAAAACTTCGCCAAAATCCAGTCAGAAATTGGAGAAGCGACAAGACATAAAAACAAAACGAGAGCGACCATGATTATTTTATGTAAGAATCCGATTTGCTTACGATTGCTCGCCAGAAGGATAGTAGAAGGGAAAACCACGTGCGAAAGTGGATGTTTTGCGATTGCTTTCTCGTCTTATTTTTCGCGTTTTATTTTTCGTGGGTGGTGGTACTCCCTCTGGTCGTGAATCTTCAAATTGCATGCGGAAAATATATTATACCTCTTCTCTTCTTTGATTTGTGCCTCCATCGTACACATTTGTAAGGAATATGGGTACATAAATTCAGTAAGTGGTCATCAAATAATAAAAATTCATGTAAAACATATAAAACTAAAAAATATCTTTTTTTAACTGCTGTTGTACAATGAGCACATTTCAGTGTTGTTTTTGCCTAAGAAATGCCTTACATATCACACGGATTTTTATTCCTACGCTCATAGATCAAGTAGTTCTAGGCAAGTGGGCGCTAAAATTTATTTTGAGTGCGGGAATGTGTTCATAGTGGCAACATAGTGCAAGGAGCAAATGCAACCAGTTCAAATTTGACATTAGACATATCGATACCATTGTTATATAATATCATTATTATATTTTCACATAACAATCGAGGAAAAAGTTATATAACTCGCTTAATATGCATATTTTTCACTCGTATGAATTGCTATCATACGCGTGCAGGTATTTTAAAATTGTTCTTATTTCTTTATTATAAATTCCTTCTATTTAAAAATTTCTTTATTACAACTTTTATTATTACAAGATTGAATATGAAAATGAAGTAATATGAAGTAATATTAAACGCAGGGTGGTAAGGACGAAAAAAACCTAGAGAATTAAAGTGCGGAAATTGCGAAGAAAATTGAAATTAAAATCACTTGAACCCCCAGGAAGATTGTTAAACTTTGGGCGAACTTTGCGAGAACATTGGATGAACATATTCTTAAGTTTTGTATGAAAGCTTCTAACCACATGAAAAATATTTGGTTAACATAACATAGTTATTAACATATTATGTGGAAAATGGGCGATAATTCAGGTATATGCTCAATATTCAATTATAGTGCTTACATTAAATTAAACTTTATGTTCAAACATTACTTGAACCGTTTAAGGAATCTTTAAAATTAATTTTTGATTTGAATTTGTACAAAACTTATACGACAATTTTTCGAAATGATTTTTTTTCTTATTTATTATTGGACACCATTTTTTATATACATTCTGCTGATAATTTAATACTACATTTACAAGCGCGGCGTAATTTTATCAGATCAAAATATCGATATTTGATAAAAATTGATTCTATAAGTTATATCGTTTTTTTTTCTTTATTTGCTCCGCTCCGTACACTCCAGAGTCTTTAATTTTGATCATAAATGATAAACCTAAGACTTTTTGGAAAGTTTATAACATTTTCTTGAATATGATGTCGAGATTTTTTTGAGAATGTTAAAATGACATGTTTTCATACAGTTTTAAATTTAAATAGCATTATTCGCATATATATATAAATTAATCTTATTTAATCACTCAAGAATCACACCTAAACGAACGTTACTTCACCTAAATCAATCAAATCACACTTTATTTGCTTTATTTCATTTAATCCTAAATTGAAAAATCTGAATAAATCCATTTACTTCGAAAAACAATTTCATCTCCCTGAAAAAAGCTCAGCAATCTCCTCACTTAATCAATTGATACACTTCGTAGAATCAGATCTGCTCAGCTAATAAATCACTCGCTCGAGAGAGGTGAAAAGGTAGATAGAATATAAACAATAATAACGTCTGCAAACAGAGCGCAAGACCTCAGTCTAGACATGTTTTAATTTCATACCTCAACAAAGCTCGCCGAGGAAAATGCGTCGTCGCGTCGCGCCTCGTCGTGGAAGGGATTTTCTTTCCTCGAGTATTATCAGTAGGGGCATGTTTTAAGACGAGGATAAGTTGATTGCGGTCGCGCCATTGCCATAATATAGCAACGATTTATGCACCAACCTGCTACCGCCACCACCCCGAAGCATCCTTGTAGAAACTTTTAAACATACAAGCCGCAAGCAGTTGTGAATACAAAGTTTGAGTTTGAAATTGAATTTTATCGGTATTACCATTGGATTGATGGTAACGAGGATAAAACAGTTTAGTTTTTGTTTGAATTTGATGTTATCGTTATATGAAGATAGTGATATGAGACTTTTCAATTTATTATTTTAGTTTTAATCTGTATTTACAGGAAGTATCAAAGTAAATTGATGGAAGAAGGAAAACTTTCCACATTTTGAGAAACACCGATCTGCAAATGCTCTATACCGTCACCGAGGCCGAAGTGTCGCGACGTGGAAGGTAAATATAGATCAGTCCATAGCAATGAGGCTGTCTCATGGGGGTGGTTGCAGCGGATGTCGTCGCTGAATGATTGCGTGGGGAGGAAACAAGCAAGCCGCTGAAAAACCGATAAACCTGAAAACGTCGCCGTCGCTTTGTTACCGACACTTTTTCTGCATAAGCCACTCGCAGGTGACATCAGACACGTTCTGCATTGCACTTGACGACAACCATGCCGCCGTGTACGATCCCACCCCCTAAAACGATGGCCTACATCCGTCTATTGACGATGTCGCCGAGGTCGATGGTTGCGGTGCTCTTGTAGTTGATGCAGGCATAAGTAGCGCTTTACCTACTTACCGCACATACTCAGCGAGGGCACCTAGCCAATCAACCCTCTGCAACATCCTCTTCATCCCTCTTTTCCCCTTTTCAGACCCCTTTTCCCAAAAACCACTCACTTCAATCCGGCTTGCTCACATCGAAAACCGCATGATTGTGGTGATTGCTGATGGTTCACTGCGTTGTTGGTTGCCATATAGTTTTCAGGGGTTTGCGGAGGTTTGTGGGGATTTATGAGGTTCACAGTATTTCGAAGGTAACCAAAAAGGGGTGGCTCACAAATTTGTGAATGATAGGGAAACGTCATACGAAGTGTGGTGGTCGCCGACAGTGCCATGCACGTCGAAATAGGCCAGCGTTATTGATCACATCGGCAATTGTAATTGATTTGAATGGCTGGGCGTCCATTGAGGCGGTTGCTTTCTCATCAGCGGACGATGCGCTAGCGTGTCGCGCGACATCGTCAACCCGGAATGACTAGGCAGGCGGTTTGAGGGCGTTCTGAAGAACGCTGCCGCCAGGAATGCAAAGTGCAGCGCAAGAGCGGAAAACGCGGTGCAATTTGCAGAAGCGTTGCATGCGCAAGAACTGAGTGCTCAAAGCCGGGGCACAATTGAACGCTACCTGTGTTATGACGTCATTCATTTCGATCACCGCGTTTGCAGAAAATTAGATTTGCATTCGGCAAACATCATTATCGCAGACAATGCCAGTTGGCTCTAATTGGATTTCGCTCTTTTTCGGTGTCATGCAGTTATGTGCAATTACATTACATACAATTTGCAAAAATTGATATTCAATACCAACACGAATACGAGTACGCGTACATGCCGATAACTTGATTGGTCTATAAAATGAAAATAAATCAAACAAAATCAATCAAATCTATATTGTCACATATGAGTGCACATTGTATATTGTATAGTGCACATGGTATATTTAAATATGTAATTGAAATTCCCACTAATTGATTAGTGCGAACTTTCGCGTTGTTTCAGGAAGTTTTAAAGCTGTTTAAGACCCAAAAATTAAAGTATTAACCAATAAAATTGTATCAATATATGATTAGTGTATATTGGACAAAGAACATTAAGCTATTTTTTTGATATACTAAAATTGTATATTTTAATTGCATAAAAAAGTAAAATTATCGCGTTTTCATACAATTTTATTAATTTGGAGCCACATTTCAATGTAATGTATAACATTTTTTTAACAAAATAACCTACATATTTTTATTTAGCAATTAACAGTTCTCAAATCTTATCAATTTTTCATTCATTTTTATCAATTTTTTCAACTAGCTCATG
>WSZQ02029956.1:67118-82153 GCA_019419845.2 Weissflogia rhopalogaster | reverse complement strand
ATTTGAATTCAATTTCCTGTCGGACAATTGAGACGCGCTCCTTGTTAGCTATGCGATTTTAAGCTAATTTCTAGACAGTGATACAACGCTACGACTGTGTATGCTCTACCAATTATACCATGAAGACACACAATTCTATATAGAAACGCCAGATCTAAAAGAAAAAAAATAGTATTCCCGACCGAACACTTCATGTCTAGTACGACGCGCTAACAGACATTTGAAATGGATACAGTCCTTCAAATGACAATATTCGTTACTCATGCCAGATTTTTGTACAATGTTAAAGTTTAACAGAAGATATTTTATACAGTTTGCAGTATGTACTTCTGTCTGAAATGGTCTGTAATCATTTTTTTTACTGTTGATAAATTTGAAAAAAGTTTTAACGTCGCCTGAACATGTAAAAATAATGTCTTACAGCAAATATTTGAAGCTATGAGCGCTTATTCTGTATTATTTCGATGATAAATGCAGCAAAGCTCCTTGAGTGCTACGTCCTACGGACTCATATTTTATCAACAAACCTCTAATGAACAAATAATCATAATAATGCTTAATTGCGTGAATTATCTTCCAAAATTGTAAGAATAAAATGAATTTGTAAGAAATAAATAAAAACCTAACTGAAGTGGCTTCCAACAAACAATGAAAGCTGCAAATGAAATGGTAGAAAACTTCAAAGTGAAGCGAAAAACCTACATCGAAGAAAACTACCGCTGTCAGCCCAATTGTACGCGCCCGCCCGACCGGCCACTTCCGTCCAGTGTGGTGCCTGAGCCAACAAAGTTTGAAACAGTCGCCGACAGTAAATTGCAACTTTGCGACAAAAGAAAAGTGAATTTTCCGTGACTGCTGTCCTCGGGGCCGCCTCACTCGGCAGCCAGCGGTCTGAAAGGAAAATTACATGTCGATGTCAAAGTGATCGGAAAGCTTTTATCGAGTGCTCGATCACTGATAAAAGCCTAGATCGAATGCACTTTAGTCTAGGGAAATAGCGTTTCACACTTAAAGGAAAGTTAATTACGATTATAAACACCTGGGACGTGTTTTGGCGACGCTTTTTGCCAACCATCATCGTACGCGAACGCATTCCGGCGAAATATCTGGTTCATTGAACCGTCGCTTTCCAGGCAAAACACAAAAGCTGAATAACAGTGGTATTTGTTGGCCGTGGCTTCGACGAAATGAACGAAATTGTAAAGATGAAGACCGCACGACGGGCTATTACAAAAAAGGAGACGATGGTGTGACCAAGGCATCGAACCATTGACTTTGTTCGAGGAGAGATCGAAGGAGAGAGGAGAAAATAAATGGAAGTGCTGTGGGCGAAGTCACTCTTTATGCACCTTTTTGAAAAAAACAAAATTTGAATATTCAAATAATCTGTTGAAAATAATAAACAAGTACTGTCGTTTGTTTTATTTTTGTTGTTGTTTTAATTTGTTCACTATTATCGATAAAATGGCCATATAAATATTTGCTCAATAAAATTAATGAATTTTCAAATTTAAGTTTAAAAAAATGTGGACATTTTTGAATTTTGTCTTCGTTTACGAAGGTAGTATGATTACATCGGTTCTCAAACTTCCCCCTCCACTACATTCGTCGTTACGTCTCGCCTCTTCTACTCAACCCTTCGTTGATGATGCGTAACCTTAAATCTTCATGTTCTAACTAGACTATAAATATTAAAAATATACTTCCGAAGCCTTTTCACATAGTTTCAAATCATTTAATATATTCCAACAGATTTCATTTGCAAGAACTAGCCCCTAAGCTGGGCAATTGCAGTAATTGGAAGAGAAAATGTTAATGCTCTTACCGGATTTGAACTTCCATGCTTAGAATGCCGCTTTTCTAGCCAAAAAGTCAAATTTAGCAATTTCTTATATACCAATTTATAATATTGCCTGAGAAATTACACGAGCCTCGTAAAAAATCTCCAACAAACAAATAATTTCACTTCCTAGAAAAATAATTTCCTCTTCCTAGATGCATCGAGAGCAACATAGAAAGCCTCAGAAACCATAAATAGAATGAAAACGTAGAGACTAAAACGTAGGACCTGATTGAAATGCTTTCTAATAGCAATGAAATAAAAGTTAACGAAGTCGTCGGCGCATTTGGTTCGGCATGCACGCTCGCATTGGTGAACTGTAACGAAATGAATCGAAATTAAGGCCCGAAGGATACGAAATTGAGGAAACGAAGGAAACCACCGCGGGCCGGACCACAGTTAATTGAAATAGTTTTGCGCTGCTTGTTGGCCGTTTTTTGCGCTTTATTGCCCTACGGCAGCTCTACAGCTACTCAAGATATCACAAGTTATTCACAATTTCATCAAATTCAAATACATTAAAAGAACCTTCTCAATAAGTTAATTTTCATTAATCACTAGTTAAATAACAGTTAAATAAATCAGGATAGAAGCATACACATATAATAGAATGTATAAAATAGTAGCGGCGCGGCGTATCGACGAATGTAGTGGAGGGGGAAGTTCAAAAACCAGCGAAAACATACTACCGTCGTAAATCACCGAAAAATTAGAAAATTTCCGTACCTTCCATACTTAATACTGATAATGCATGAATTTTATGGGAAAATATATTTTTTATAGCCAGTTTATAAAAATTATTCCTTATTTCTATTAAAAAATAACTTAAGGAAAATTATATAAAATATGAATTGAAATACAAGTACAGGAATTTGATAACTAGTCGTAAAGTAGCATTACAGGTTTTACAAACCATGTTACAACCATTTGCAATGAAAACAAATAAACCATCCTTTGTACTATAATTGGCTGTGCTATATAAGCGCTCATAGCTTCTGCCGCTTGAGCTGTAACTTAGCTTTTATTGTTTGACCGAGACAAGTTCAGTTAGGACATGTTTACATAGACTAGTATTTTGATTAATTGCGCGTTAGCAGTTTGTAAAAAAATTAAGAGTGTGCGAGTTGTCGCGAGTAGAGGCGGAGCTCCACTTAAGGAGTTTATCGGGACAATAATACAGAATAGTCTCCTTAGAGAATGCGCAGCGTAGTAAGCAGCACTGCCATCTCTATTGATGAACGAATAGCGAAAGTAGTAAGCAGCATGGCGTATCAATGAATTCAGTGGAGGGGGAAGTTCGAGAAACGACGTAAACATACTACCGCCGTAAACCAACGAGCTATTAGAAAATTACGGTACTTTTAGTTACTTATTACTGAAAATGCATAGATTTTATTGGCATATATATCTTTATAGCCAGGTTCTCAAAATTATTCTATATTTCTTAAAGATAAGTCTCTTGTACAACACTTTTTAATTGAAATACAATTTCAGGAATTTGATATCTAGTCGTAACAATGTCGTAAAATAGCATTTTATGTTATATAAACCATGTTACAACCATTTTCAACAAAAACAATTAAACTGTCTTTCATACTTTAATTGTCTACGTTATACAAGCGCATCCAGCTTACGTCAATGGCACAAAACCAACAATTACTCTTAAAACAATGAACATTACCTATAAGATAACGCGAAATGTGTAAATCACTGTTAACATATTTAGCACTCGTGTGTAAATATTAAGTAATAATTAGGCTTCCAACTTGTTTCACTCCATTATTATGCAGGCGAGTTTCCACCATCCACCATTGCGTTTAAACATTGCGAGTTTAAAAGCAATTTTCTTATCGCCTGCATTAAGTAAGCTTTGAGTATGCTAATCATTGTCATGCCAGTGAGTGGATGGCCTCGGCGCCAGTGTGGATGTTTGTATAATTCGCTTCGAAACTGGAAAACTTTCGAACTGTCATATTTGCGCTATCAGGATGGGGGTGTCTCAGTCTGAGGTAGCAGCGATCTCTTCATCTGCACGCAGCCACTGACAAGTCAGAAGAAGTTGACTTACAACCACCCTCCTTTGAGAGAAACTCTACATTTTGCGGGTGGAAACTCCAAACCGACGGCAACCACCACCACAGAGATAAGGATATCCACGCATCATACGAAAGGGAGCCGCCCCACAGAAAACGTCGACAGCAATGTGTTCCGAGCAACTTGCGTTTGTCACGCGGAAATAACGAATGCGGAACTTTGCAAAATTTGTGAAATTTCGACTCGTCCCCGCACGCTTGCCAAACTTTACTTATTATTACATCGAAAACGTGCGCAACTTTTAGACGTTCGCATTTTGCCGTTGGCACCTTTGCGATATTTCGCCCGTTGGACATGCTTAAAAATTCCCAAAACTTTTGGGGGCAATTTTTGCTTTCTTTATTTTCTTGAACTCGGCGTGAAGCTAAGGAAAATGAAGGAAGGTCACATAATATGCTTATGATTATTGTCGTCATTAAATATTTGTAAATTTCGCCACTGAAAAAATGAATTGATTTAAGGGAAGATTCATTTTTACCGTGTCAAATAATTTTCTTTTCACCAAAAAATAGTGTTAATCAATGGCTAAACTATTTAATAATATTGGCTGAAAATTTCAAGTCGATAGTTGCAGTTTTTACGAAGTTACAACTATATAATTGGATAAAGCAGATTTATCTTGCATCACTATTTTTATATTTTGCGTGCATGATTGAGAAAATTCTACTAAACCTATTTGACTATAAGATGGGGCTGTCTATAGATAATTAAATTCTCTAGAATATGACGTCAATTGTTTATATATTTATATATTTACATTATTTTTTCGTATTTTTCTGGCGAATTATATTGTGAAAAAAGCATTTTAAATTTAAAGCTGTACAGAAACATGCAATTTACAAATTTTCTTGAAAATACTCGACGTCGTTTCCGATGAAATTTGTGGACTCCAGAGTGTAAGGGGCTGAGCAACAAAAATGAGGTGAAAAACAAGGCGTCCATTTATAACTTAAATATCGCTTTTTAATGTGAGAAAATTAATCTTTCATTATGAATTATGCATTAAATTGTCAACAAAATTGTAAAGCGTTCGGAGTTATAGTGCCTGAGAAAAGAAATCGTGAAAATCATGTATTTGTTAACCTGGTAGACGAGGCTTAAGGGAGGAATTAACCATTTATTGAAACTTGTAAATATTCGATTGGAAATGGTATATACTTTCTGATTTTTTGATACTAACGAATTTGACGTATTAAACTTAAAGCGCGAATAACTTTAGACGTTTCCATTTCTTCACGACCCGTTGGTCGTACGAAAAAAACTTCCAGTGCCCTTTGGCGAAGACGTAATTTCCTTACCAACACGTGAAGCTAAGAAAAAATAAAAAAGGGCACAAAAGACGTTCGTGATTGCCGTCGCCATTCGCAGGGATATTAAATATTTAGGCATTTCCTCCACCGAAAAAAGTCCTCATCATATTTTCGATTCCTGCCCCTCTTTTGCACTTGCACCTTCCTCACTCTTTCAATAATTCCCTCTCTTACTTGCCGCTTCTCAATCTCACCTACTCACTCTTTCTCTCTTTCTTTTTCTCGACTTCTAAATCTTGCCTACTCAATATTTTCTTTCTCTTTTTCTCGACCAGCATACAACCTACGTCCCAATTCGGGCATTTTCTGGTTTATACCTTCTGCGTGTTCATCGTTTCATCATCATTTTTGATATATATTTGGCTGACGGCTTTGACGCTGTCCCAGTAGCCATGGTGGAGGCGCATAGGTTTGAATGACGTTCATCTCTCGCCAGCCGTCACACCACACCGGTGGCGGCAAAATACGTCGCGTGTGCGGCGGGCGGCACTTAGTGATTGCCGCCGCAGCTGTCGCAACACTTGTCAGTATTCAGGCGTACGAAAAATGCGGCGGTTTGGAACTCGCCATCACATTTTTGTGTTCCTTGCTCCTGAGCCGGAAAAAAACAGGATGATCTTCGTCGTTAGCAATAATGACAAGCGTACCAGGTACGTAATAACTTCCAATTTTTCTCTTGAAAAAGTTTATTTCTAATTGACACTTCTGCCGATCAAACATTTATACTTTTAAACAATTTCATTAAATGTCTCATTTCTTTTTTGAGGTTCCCTACGTATTATTTAACACATCAAGCGACTTATTGAATTATTGACTTTTCAAGTTTCCAAAATAAATCACACTCTATAACTCACAACTCTAGGAAAAGCGAACCAATTTTAATAATCCAAATTAAAAGTAAATGAACCTTTATTAACTGAGCCCTTCTTAGCTTTTAGTTCTTACTTTATAATATACTGTTTTACGTCTGTCTGATGTTCTATGTATCCGCTTTCATAGCGGGATGTTCGAGAGCCGGAGAGGAATTATGTCAAGACGAACGAAGTAGGTGTGATTTGAACGTATAACCTAAAAGCACTCCCAGCAAGCCTTGCCAGAAATGGAAGGCTTCCATCCTGCGCTTTTCATTTTCTTCCAAACATCGCACGGCTAACGGTAAACATCAACAAAGTAGATTCACATGTTTGGTGAATGCGCCGGTCTGGTACGCAAGTGGAGGAGCCGCGAAAAGCATTTCGAACGGTCGGTGAGTGCGCGTAACATCGCCCCAACCGTTGGCAATATTAACAGTTTTATAGCTCCAACATAATGAAGAGTGCGTACTCGTACAGCGTTCAATAACCGTGCGTGGAGCAATAAAATGCGAGTAATTATTGCCAAATGACGCGATGCAAGTCTATATTAAAACCGTGCATAGTCCTGATTATGTGTGCTCCTCTAATGTACTCTTGGCGCGAAGCTTTAATTGAAAACGCCATATTTATTATATGTTAAGGGAAAATTGGAGTTTGTGCCAACGCCATGTACGCAGCTTTTCAAAACTTTGTTACGCTATATTCCAGGGAGCGAACGCGCGAAGCGTGAGCATAAAGGTAAACGCGCAAAGGTGAAGTTAATAAAATGGGAGTGGAGCTAAAATGCGGGCGCTCCGGTGCTGTAAGAACAAGGCGTTTTGTGGAAAAATGGGTATACAAATTGATGGATTGATTTTTAGTTAGAGTCTCTCGTTTGCATACGTCTGAAACACTCACTGCTTTTCAGAAAGCAATCTGAAATTTATAGAATATTGCCATAAATCAAACATGTTGATAATATCAAAATATTTGCTCCCAGTAACCAAACATAGTAACTAACTTAGATTATCTTGGATTAAGTAAATTGACCCAGTCTTATAACATATGCTTCGAAACTTTGAGATATTTCTAAGAGTACAATCTTTTAAGAAGTTTTAAATGTCTTCTAACTTTTTCTATATTAATATTTTCATGTTAACCTTTGACACTCGAGATTTTTTCCGCAAATGTTCAGTGGTTACTAGAGACGCGGAAAATGCGACTTTCGCGATAGTGAGTACTATGGAAAGCTTATCCCTCATAGAAAGGATATGGTTTTATACTTTATTAGAATAAGAAAGAAAATGCAAACTTTTGAGCAGGATCCCGAGTTCAGTTCTCGGTGGAGATGCATAGTAAAGTGAATTCTTCTTCTTATCATCAATAGTGTTAGTCTCTAATATGACTAATTACATTGAAAAATAATTAAATTGAACTAATAACCAAAGTAGTCGATGCTTGGATGCTCAAAATAACAAATAAAAACTTAACATAAGACCCTGTTAAGTCAGGTCCCCTACATCACTTAGAATTAAATATATGAAATTAAAAACCGAAACCACCATATTACATTAGCAAGAATACAGTCTTGCTATTTTTTAGGTTAAATTAAATTTACTTTTATAACTATGAAACTTGGACTTATTTACGGAAGAAAAGTTTTAAAATTTTAAATAATCTAAGTAATTTATACATCTATAATTTTCGCATAATAAACGAAAAAAAGAGGAAAATACCTCCATGTCTCTTCATACAAACTAATAATATCGGAAAACGTTCCATAAATTATTAAAAAACCTTCGCAGCAAACAAATCAAGTCTGTACACATTGAAAACACAACACGATACATAAATATTTCAACATCCAATATCAAACTCACTTTTATGAGGAAAAACAGCTTGCATAAAATGAAATCACTCTCAAAAGAAATCAACGTGAATAAACCATCAAGGTATCAAGGCAATTGAATGCAAAATCACGCAAATTGCGCCAATTGTTGATTATTACAAATGCTCATAATGCATAACATGATAAAATGAGGTTTCCAGACCAGCCACATCATTAAGCTCACATTGTTGTTTTTTTTTTCAACTTTATCTTTTCATCGTTACTTCCATGTGTTGTCCCAACACGTGTAGGAAATTGCACAGCCTGCCCGAAAAAGAATTTTTGCCAAATTGCAAGAATTGTTTTGCAAAAAAGTTGCTCGACTGTCAACCGCTGTAAATTTATTACTCTCTCAGACAAAAAGTACAGAACATTGCAATGATGCTGATGAATGAATAAATTGCATATGACCGAGTTTTCGCTCTGTTTGGTCCAAGTTCATTCAATCGAATATTACTTTGAAATAACCATAACATCGTAAACATATTTCTTGTCTGATATATCTCTTGTTAGAGCTTGAAAAATGCAATTATTCTAATTTAAACTGTGATTTAAATTTCTAATTGATTATTATTTGCTTAAACATTTATGGTTCACGCTCGGAACGTAGTTGTTGTCCCTGTTGTTAGCCCACTATCGTGATGTTGAGCTAGCGACACAACATGACGATGGTATTGTGGTAGTCCTGGCGTGCTGTGTTGTTTTATAACTTCGGCGGTGGTTACACATTTTGCCATGTAATAAATAGGAAAGTGAAAGTTATCGCCGGCGACGACGCGTACCGGGCGTACAAGGTGAATAAATAAAACCGCAAACAAGAGAGAGAATGTAAACCTTGCGATAACATATTATACGGATTTATAAATATGTCTTTTTATATTTATGGTAATTTTAGATTTAAAGAATGTTTTGTGTGAAAAATAATTGGTGATAAAATGTCATCTGATATTTTACAATTATCGTAACAAATGCGCACATTATAAATTATATTTGTAGTAATTTTGAGCCAATGTGCATACCACCGGCCGGCAAAAGATGTTTTTACTCAAACACATATCTATCTTCATGTTGTTTTTTTAAACAACTGTAGTAAATCTTCCTCATTTTCTTTCCTCACTTACTTCACTATGTGTCTTCCGGTTTGGACAAACGGCTGACAGAGAAATTATTACTCTTGGGGTTTTAATTTGATGGAGCTCCACTAAAGGAACTTTAATGAGTTTGTCAATGGAGTAAAATGGAGCAATAATCATTGAGGCAAGAAAGACTTCTTATTCTCTTCCTTATTTTGTGATAGTCTCAAGTATTTTGAGAAAGATAAGACTTATTTTACTTTAAACCATGCTACCAAACCAAACAAAGAGTACTCTCAAGAATACAGCTCTTAATTTTAAGTCATATATAATAAAACACTAATTAATCTTTCAATTAGTATCTTAAACTCTTCTAGGCTAAGAAAAAAAGTAAAACATTAAGAAATGAATGTGAACTTAAATAAATTCAAACCAATAACTTCTCCCCAAAGAAAAACAACACAATAAAAACTGACCTAACCTAAGACTTAAAGTAGTTCTAGATAAACTAGATAAACTTACATAACCAAAAATGACTCCCCCTCGAATGCACTCTACTCGATCCTTCCTGGGTTAAGCACGTCAAAACACAATAAAAGAATAGTGCATTCTCAAATTTCCCAATAATGTTTGAACAACCCACATCTGCCCTACATTGGAAATGTGTTAAACATACTTGCTATTGCCCCGGCCAGAGGGCCGCCAAACACGATGTCACCGGTTAAGGACATGTCGCAAAAAGAGCTGGAAGGCACTTTGGCACGTCCGCTTTGCCCGTTCCCGGCCATCGACATAACCGTATACATGCACACATTGCACACCACTCAAATTTTCCCGCGGCCCGCGCTCGTGCGAATAAAAATGCAACGAATTGCCGTGCGGAGCGAACGTCGCCGTCTCGTCGATGGGAATTCATCGCGAGTTATTGCGAAACGTGATCAACGCCATCCGACCACCGCCGCGTCAGCAAATCATTCTCGGTGCCTCGGCCGTCCGGCGAAACAATTCAAATGCCATCGTGTATCGATTCCTCCAAAACCGTACATTCATATACGTACACGTAAACCCATTCGGTATGAACTCGTACAAACATACACGTACTATCACTAAATACCGTTTGGCAATTATATTCTAGCAGGAAACATCACGCTCGCTCATCGTGCTTCGGTATTGTGGATTTTCCTGCTTGTACAAGTGGTTGATTTGAAAACACAAGCGGCCAAAAATATATAGGTCGTATTTTTCAAGGGGTTTAAAACGGGATTAAAATGAAAATTTCAATTGATAGTGAATATAGTTATACTTAAAATAATCTCTAAATATTTTAAAATCATATTACCATTTTTACTTATTTTTAATTTTTTATGGAAAACTGTAGAGGTTGTATTAAATATGCCAAATCATATGCTAAACCCATAATTGTTTTTATGTTTATGTCCGATATTTGAAAAATGCTGGGAGATAGAGACAAAACGTGAGGTTACAATTGTAACAGATCACATGAAATAAACAATATAATTTAAAAATATGAACTGTTACATAAACAAAATAATAAATAATAAAACTTTAAATAATACTATGAACATTTGTGTGATCACAAAGTTCTACTTTTTTATCCTTTTTAATTTTTAGTAAACACAATAGAGTCTAGAGATTGCATTAAAATTGCCAAAGAATATGCTAAACCCATATAAATAGTTTATGTGCGATATTAAAAAAAAGATGATGATATATTATAGATTATAGGGGGCGGTGAGAGAGCAAGCCTCTCGTAAACTGCGGCCAAGTTGATCCAACTACGTAACATGAAAGCAGCCTTAGGTCGTGCATGAACCTTACAACATCCTTGCGCTGACTTGCACGAGCAGATTATGTGCTCGAACGTCTCTGCGCCTGCGTTACACAGGCCGCATGTTTCATTGTTATGAGTCCAATGAAAGTTTTTGATTCGTTCGGTAATAGTGCGAGTACCTTCATGTTAGGTTAGATTAGGTTAGGTTAGGTCATAAAACAATCAAAATTATTAAAATTATTACACATTCTCCTTCTCCTACATCAAACCCCCAGAATCTATACAATTATTATCACTAGATTATAAAGATTACATTTCGACCACTCGCATGCTCAAATCAGCCACAGTTGTGAATGCAACACATTCTGCAGGATAATAAAAGCCGATGAAAGAACGTACTATGTACATGAATACCGCCGAGCAATACAATTTGTGCGCCTAGGTACGAGTATATATGCGGGTAGGCTGCCGGGCGGACGATAATTCCTGAGGGAAATTTGCAAAAACGTGTTGCATTATTATTGAGAATATATCGGGAATATTCGATGTCGGAAGCTGGAGCATCGCAGCAATGTATGGCATGCGTCGTCCTGCACGCGCCACCCAAATTCCTGCCCATCCCTCCTACCGCGTACATCAATGTTTGCACGCATAGATTCTCAAACCATCCACGGCACAACATGCGCGTGCCTTTTGTAGAAATGTGCGCCCTCTACTCGACGTTGGGTGGGTGTGCAGTATACACTAGTGCAATGGATGCGAACCCGGAAGCGGCGAGTAGCCGCCGAGCGACGTGGAAGTGTAACAAAAAGCACTCGGAACTCGAACTACAATCACCTCGGGAGAGATTAATCCCTATCTCTATTGCCAACTGGGCACACTCGCGCCGCGCAAAGTTTTGCAAAACTTTCGCGCAGCTGGCAGCAAAAAACTTTGTCCGGATTGATTTGGATATGTACCGGTATGAATTACTTAGAAATGGTCAAATATTTACGGCTTCCTGCATAGTACTATCCTAATTTGTTTAATAAATGTTTTATTCGGGATGTCTGATCAATTATTAATAGGTTTAGCGAAATTAGATTCCTGGATAATTTTACCTATTTGATTATAAAATGGTTTGTAGATAATATCTACTAATATAATTATTTTTGGAGACAAGAACATGTCCGGGATGAAGAGAGTGACTCTAGCAAGGGCGAGATGTGGGTCGGAGGAAAGAGGGCATAAGGGATGGATGGGGCCCGAGTACACCCGGTGTTTGTTATGTGGGAAGGGCTTGGATACCTTGGAACAGCTGGCAGGGGAATGTGTTGAGGTGAAGGTGGAATGGGCTTTGAAGGAGGGCAGGGGAGGAAAACGAGTAGAGGTGTGGTTGGAAGAGACAGGGAAGGGGTTGGCGTCAATCACCACATTGATAAATGTAAGAAGGAGGAGGAGAGCGGTATGAGAAGTGACTCGTGGATATTACGGTGATATTGCTGGGGCTCAAATTGGGTTTTTGTTATTATTTATATGTGTGTTCAAATGTGTATTATTTTTCTTCTTATTGTATTGTTATCATTTAATTTAAGAATTGTGATTAATGTTTAGTGATATTTTGAAGGGTAGTGGGTATTTATAAAATGAAGTGTTGAAATGCCAAAAGAGGTTTCATATATATAATTATTTTTTTGTGAAATGGTATTTCTACGTCACCCCTATGTTGTGGTGTTCATGAATTGCAATGAAGTATAATACAGTGCTACATAGTGCAGTCTAGCGTAATGTAGATTAGTGTGACGTGGCGTACTGTAGAGTAGTATAGAGTAGTGTAAAGTGGAGTAGCGTAGTGTAGGCTAGCTAAGCTTAGGGTAGTGTAGACTTGTGTACAAAGGCGTGGCTTAGCTTGCCTAGAGTAGCCTAGCATAGGGTAAAGTACTCGAGCCTAGCGTAGGGGACTGTAGTGTAGCGTAGTGTAGTGTAGCCTATTGTAGTGTAGCGTAGTGTAGTACAGCTTAGTGTAGTGACCCGTAACATAGTGTAGCGTAGCGTGGGATTCAGCAGTCTAATGTAAGGAAGTGTAGAGTCGTGTAGAGCATAGTGAAGGGTAGAGTAAGTCAAAGAGTAGTGTAAAATAACGTATCACACATAGAACTGAACTACAGCACTACCATCAATATTATATAAAAATCAAACAATAAACCCGTGAATCCTTTCTTACACCAAATTCGGTAATCACCATTCCTTCAAAATAATATATAACCACATTTTGACATCAAATAAATTACAAAAATAAGACCAATACAAAAGAATAGGAAAAGCGAATATAACTACACTTCCTGGCCGCGTTTACGCTCTATGTCTTCATAGATCCTGTGAGCGCGATTCGCAAAGACCTGAGGTGCCGAGTGACGATGGCCTTCAGGTTTCGAGATGTACCCAATCGTGGCGTGCACGCATAGGCACAAGCACAATTCATTTGCAACTAAGCATAGAAAACGTTTGTAATTGCACGACCGGGTCGCGAACGTAAGTCCAATTACACGAATCAAGGTTTCGCTCGCTTCCTTCATTGTTGCATTGTTGCGCGCCCGTAAAGTCGACTACATTATGGTAATGCCCGTGTTATCGCAGCGTTACATATTTTGTTTTATTTCTAGTTTATGTAAGCAAGCCGCAGTGCGTACGCCACGCGCCAGCCCGACATTGTGCATTCGAAAGATTAAGCCAACAAATTTATGATAACAATGTCAACTTGTCATCCACCCGCATACCAACGTCACATTATTCTCTTTTAATTGGAAGAAATGTTTTTTGTTTATTGTTTTTGGAGGAATATAGACTTTTATTACTAACATATTTAGTTTTGTTAATTCAATATTTACTAGTTTTATCAAAGCTGGATAATGATTGTTTATTATTTGTAAATAAAGTAGAATATTTTAGTTTGATGATGGATTTAATTTTTAAAGCTTTTAATTGAATAACAAACATATTGTTAAAAAACGAATAATTTCAGCTGATTTCATTACATCAACTCATAAAATAATTTAGCCAACCCGGAAAAGTAGTAAATCAATATAGTGTAGAGTAGGATAGTAAAACTACACTAAACTACACTACACTACACTACTCTACACTACCCGACACTACACTGCACACCAGTATAATCTCGTAATACCAAAAAAAAACCTTTTTACATTATTAATTCCTCATTTGAACCTCTTTCTGTTCAATTGTAAACAACTCTCCATAATCAATGTACAAACTCATTAAAATGCATTTACACTATAATACACTATAGATCAGTAAAATGGTAATAAATGAAATCGGATAATGTAGCAGTAATTATGAACGCTATAGGAAACAATTACATGTGAATAATTTCTACCATAGCGGAGTTGCGCATAAATAATCCGCCAATAATTGATCCAGAAACAATTTAGAACACAAAAGGATCTACATCCGGCCGAGACGGATAGCAAATATCGAGATAATAGCGAATAGAAAGTTTTGCGCCCCTTTTCACGCAAATAATTAAATTTAATACAAATCGAGCGCTATAAATATAAGTTGCTTTATTCATCGTGCATAATTTACCGGATTCATACTTCGCACAATGCGCACGCACTTTCTTTCTCATTTAACGCTATCGTTGTTTCAATTCCCTATTGTTTATTGCCTCATATTGATGTCGATAGAGACGGGTCTATTTAAATAGAGAATTACAGATAATTACAGTTTATTTGTGTTTATTATATCTAAAAAACACTAGAAACAATGAAACAGCCATTATTCAAATTACTACCAGTTGAACAGTTGAAAGAATTGCCATAAATTATTTTTAATATGTTGTAATCATTCCGAATGGCTTTAATGCAGCATGAATATATAATTTCCCCAGATATATCAATATTTCTAGCATAATGGAATTTGTATAAATTGAATAAGCTAATGTTCAATATTTATATACCTAAAATATATTATTTCATAAATTCTATGCCAGTAAATGTCAGTTTTCATTTACAAACAACATCCTTGTATATCCAGAAGATGAAGTCATTTTATTACCAATTCTAGTCACGATCAGTCAATGTTAAAACACATAAAATTGATTTTACTTCGAGAAAAAGATATAGGAGTATAAATAATGGCTATTTATCAAACAAATAATGACATTATGAAATCAAACCTTGGTTGAAAGAGCCTTTAATTATTACTCG